>NDFZ01005380.1:329392-381326 GCA_002192655.3 Mamestra configurata
GGGAATAAATATTATGACCACCAGAAAATACTTCGATACCCTAAGCTCTTTTACCAAAAATATATACTTAACACCAAAAAAATTAAGCCTAAAAAAATAATAGTTCTAGCTGTTTTATTCACGACTGTAGTTCAAATTGTATTTGGGGACCAAATATAGTAAATGATCACCAAATTTTCTTTAAACAAAATGTGTAGATTAGTTTAGGTTAAAACTGTGACCTCCTACGCACGAGCCGAGCGAGCGAAGCGAGCGGTGCCGCGGCAGCGGCCGGCGAGTGCCAGAAACGACTTGCATTAATAGAAAAAAGAGATTGTTTTTAGTAGGTTTGGTTATAATTTCATATTAAACTGCGGTTTTAATTTTGGTGATCATTTACTATTTTTGGGTCAACTATGATTTGTTTGGAGTCATTTGCTTTAATGGGATAGCAAGATGTACAAACTTTGGTTATAGTTTTAAATTAAAATGCGGTTTTATATTCTGGTGATCATTTACTATTTTTGCCTGTGATATTTTACTAAATCAGGTGATCAGTTAAACATAAGCCATTTTATACGTCTTCGACTTTTTTCCTAACCCATCACTTCACTGTATATAATAAAACAATGCCCCACCCGCCGCGTCTTTTTGTCTGTACGCAATAATCCTAAAAACTACCGAATGGATTTTCATACAATTTTCACCAATGGACTGAGTGATTCATGAGGAAAATTTAAGTGGATAATTCATTAACATTCTATATAAATTGGCTGAAATATGACGATGTTTGTTGAAGATGTCGGAAATAATGATGCGACTGGGAGCTTATGTTATTATAATCGTATGATCTGCTACCCGTACGAAGCCGGGGCGGGTTGCTAGTAGAGACATAAATATTAGATCGTAAAAAAAATGTAATTCGTTCAGACGTGCGCTTTAAGTCGATCGTTAGTTAGCAATTAACACCCTTAAAACGTAATACATAGACAAGGTTCGGATCTTTTTCTCCTTAATCTTGAAGCATAGCTTAAGTTATTTAACAAATGGTTAATATTAACAGTAAAATTAATTTTGTAAGAACTGTAATATATTACATATTCCTTTTACCTCTGTGCGGGCTGATTCTTCGCTACGCTATCATCCGCTAAACTATTTTTTATTTAATTTCATAAATCAAGTACATTAAGCTTTATATTAAACTAGGTCTTGCCCGTGACTTTGCTCGCGTTAATATGTATTTTCGCAAAAAACAGGTAGCCTATACTGCCGTCATAAGAAAAACGGACGTAGGTACCTATCTAAACAAAACGAAGTAACCGTTCCGACATTAAGAAAAATAATTAAGGTCGAAAATCGGTTATTTCGTTTTGTGTCGATGCGTCCTGTTTTCTTATGACGGCAGTGTAGGTCTCCAGGATCTTTGTACCAAAATTCATAAAAATCCGTTCCGTGATTTAGGCGTGAAAACATATCGAACAAACACTTCAGCATTTATTATCTTAGTTAGGACAAGGGTCGGTTTCTTTATAGAGGTATGCGGAACAGAGAGTAAAGTCCCGAATTCCTCCGTTGAAAAGGGAGGATCCTCCGACCAGACGGTTATTGTGTCTGGTGGGCAACTGCCCGATAGTTGATATTCCGACTTTTGTATACGATATTCAAATCGCACGGAGAACTTTGCTTGCGCGATGCAGGATATCGTCGGTAGTTCGTCGCTGACAGGAAAGATGGCGTTGCGGTTTTTTGTTGCCGTACAAATTTCGGTTCTTTGTTTTCATATGGCGGCATTGATATCTCCATCTTTTCTGATAAATCTTGTAGCATCAATAAAGTCCGTTAAAATGACTCTGAAACAATCAAAATAATTTATAAAGACAATAATTAAATAAGAAATAATAGCATAGCTGTTACCGACAACATATCAAACAACCCGTGACAGGAATATTAATGAACTAGAATCTAGGTTTACTAACACATACACAACATATTTTAGCGTGAAATTGCTATACCATGGCGACAAGTGACACACTCGTAAAATGTTCCGCCGCTTGGCGCAGGCGCATGTTGTCTCATGTGTGAAGTGTGTTCCGAGTTTGATTTCCGCGTCTTAACTTTAAGGGTCACTTCGTACAGAGGCGCGACGAAGCTTCTAAAGGCCACTTGTTAAAGTCGTCCGTGTTGAACGTCCTAATACTGAGCGATCATCGCACGAATACAAGATCATCGCGTTCATTCGTACGGAATAGCCAATGGTGTCATCGCGACGACAGAGGCCCTTTCGGTTTAGCCGAAATAAAAACGTGATCATCGCGTTTTCGCGCCATGACCCAAAAACCATCCCGAAGCCTGCGACGCCGCGAAGTGTTTTCTTTTGTTATAATTCTCTCACTGAAACACATCTCCATGTGAGCTGACCCTAATGTCCATTCGACCCATAGTTCATGTTTAATGGAATTACATAAAAGTACTTACGTCTATACAAATCTTTGGGGCAAAGTGTACTATAAATTTTTATTGAAATATTTATGTTTCCTGGTTTCTCAATGTGAGGGTAAAGTTAATGCGCATATTAAAAGAAAGAAAGAAAAACATTTATTTGGGACTCGCTCAAAACAAACAAAAGAAATGTAAAATAAAGGGAGGATTAACAAGTTAATCTGCACATTACCTACTTGATGTCAATAATTTGAGGACATTTCGAGGTGAACTTGGAGTATAAAGATAATATACGAGAGTTACCCCTATATTATATAAGGTCCCATTAATGATTTTATGTTTTTAAGATTTTTTTATTTTCTATTTCGCAGTGTACGCTCGGTTTATACGCAAGCTGTGGTTGCCGATAATTGAGTGTACATTATAGGATACGGTTAAGTGCGCTACAGTATTGGTGATAAATTAAATAAATAAACTAATTCAAATAGATGGATAAACTATTAGAAATCATTCAGACCACCAAAATAAAGGCAATGGTAATTTAAAAAAAAAAATCACAAGAAAAAAAAACAGGTTACGAAAATACACTTGTGTTGTTTACCTAATGCATAAACACTTATCTCATAATAAAATTCTGATAGGTACTACAAATGTGTTGGCGCACGTCACCACGCCAAGTACCCGTAATGGATGTGTTTATTCTAGTGTGCCGAAAAATGTATTATTTTAGGTCAAAATAAAATTACTTTAGTCAGATTTTTTTTTGCTTGGATATCTTTGGTTAGACGTACTGAACGCTATGTTAAAATTTGTCCATCTATTTTAAAGGGACCTTAAATAGTTTCTGCAACTTAAGATTAAGACCCCTGTCTTCCAAGTCATGGTCCCTTAGTCGACTCCACTACCTCGAATCATCAAATTGGCAGTTTTAGCTTGTCATGTATTGACATTAATCGAGGGGTTTTTCCATTGTCGTGGCGACTGAGAGAGTGGAGGTTCTTCGGAATGGTTAGATGTTTTAGAATTAATACATTTCTGCCTATGCTTAAAGATTCGTAGGTAGCACAAATATTGCCTTCCATATCATGAATGATAAGTACTTACTATGGATGTGAGAAATAAAACTTCCTATCTGCGCACTTTAGCGGTTCTGTCCAGGTAATCCTCAGATTATCCTGATAATCTGCACATGGTCGGCTTTTGCGGTACTTCGGATTTTATAGCCGTACCTAGGTTTACGGTACTGTAGAACCTTGTATATCAAAATGCCAAATAGGATTGAAATTCCGATAAATCACGCTGTAACCATAACTTTTCCACTTACCGGAAAATACCCATAAAATTATTTACCAGGGATATATGTATAAACTAATAAAAACATTTCTGCCTTTTCAGGTGTACCGAAGGAAGTGACGAGACTGAACACTGCATCAATACTGCTACTTAAGAAATTATAAATAAGGTAAGTTTCCGACTTATTTACTTTTATTTATCAAGGTCTTTATGAACGGGATTTTACTTTACAGAGCACCCCATTCGACCTACCTAAAGCTAGGTTCATAATGGTGTGTGTCGTGGCGCGAGATAAACCAAACAAACGATTTTTTCAAGCATGCGATATAATCCCAATGAGTTTTATCGCATTTGCGAAGCTGCGCGCTCGCAAGATACATTGTTTTACACCGTTCCCATAACACGATTCGAACTTATAATATTTTGTTAAGAGATAAATAACTTCATCGTAAAATATCATATCTGCTATGCATCTGGCGCCATCTATTACAACCTCGTTTAGCAAGCATCGAATAATACACCGCGCTTATAACTTTGCTATAAGAGAGCATAGGCTTCGAGACTCGTAAATAGCTAACTTTTATTATCTTTGTATTGAAACCGTTGACTAGTAAAGCTCGAAGTGCATGTTAAATAAGGTTTCTTGCAATAACATGCGTAATTGCCTGTAAAAACATTGTGATAGACTGGAATTTATGACAGAATAATCTTTATGCATTTGCAATTAGGGCAGATACACTCGTTTACGTGCAATTATGGTGAGCCAGGTGTTTCTTTCATATGAAATTGCAATAACTTTTCTACAAAGTCTACTGATATTTTAATATCCATCTTTTTAATAACATCATATTTTACAACAAAGGGGTTTAACGAGTATTGTTTGTTGTAACGTTTACAGCTACATCTTAACAATGTATTCATTATTATTTTATTTAAAAAATATTAATATTCCCACTGTTATCAACTACATTGTTAATTTAATTTACAAGAAATGTAAGGGACAATCATAATTTGATTGAACTTTATGAAGACAACAGAGCGCTTAGTGCAACAAAGTTTTCAGCACCATTGAAAGTCGAAAAGTACAAAATGTACCGGATCGACCTACACTTGGAGACTTTACCTACTAGTCAAAGATCCGAAGTAAGATCGACCTTCACCCACCTGCTTCATCATCATCATCATCATACCAGCAGAAAGACGTCCACTGCTGGACATAGGCCTCCCCCAAAGGAGGCTTTGCCATAATCGCCACGCTTTGCAAGCGGGTTGGCGATCGCAGTGTAGCTGTTGTAATGCCAGAGAATGCTGCTGCCCTTCTGCTTACCGGATGAAAAATATATATAATTATAATTAAATATGTTTCTGAACATATACCAATTGTACGGCAACTCCTGCCCTAAAAAAATGTTCCTGGCTATAAGTAATTTTAAAAAGAATGAAAATAAATTACGGGAAACTCACGGGATGGTAAGCAAGTGGGTGAAGATCGACCTTACTTAGGCTCCTCTACTAAACCGTTATCGCTGACAAAATGTCACTTGCCAGGATCGCCTTCATCTCTAGACATAGTACAAGTTATTGTTTGTTACACTTGCGTAACAAAACGTGTTCGAAACTGTAAAACAATCATAACAGATACAGTACCTAACATGTTCAAATCAAATGAAACGCATTTCGAACGCTTTCCCCTTCATCTGTAATGTCTTCATGGCGTATTTCCCCATGCGTGTGATGGGTACATTTCCTATCATTTTTCTCTACTAGCCCCCGATTTCTGAATTGAGAATTTGAAGTCGAGTTTTTGTCAAACCCTACTTTCAGTTTAGTGTAGAACATTTCATTTCCATTCAGTAAGCACACTCTCGTAGAAAAGTATGTCAGCCTACCTAAGTTCAAAAGATGGTAGTTGATGAGTACAATAACCCCTGTTTTATTGAATTTGTGCTTATCATTATGAACAAATTTTACTATGAGACCAAACCAGTTATTGCGAAAAAAAATCAGTCTGTGTTCAGTACATTTTGTCAATTTATGCGCACATAAATGTTTGGGGCAGCCGTTTTTTTTTCGCGATTGCGGTGTTGGCCCCATAGCAAAAGTTGTTCGTAATGATGAGTAACATGACCCCTTTTCAGGATTTATTCTGAACACGTCTGTGGGATTTAATCATGTCTATTTAAAGATTATTTAGAAAAAGACACACAAATACAAACAAAAATCGCTAACCTGACAGTAGCAGAAAATGTACTATAAAAACAATAACTCAATTATTAATGAGCTATTAATTAATAATAGATTAAAACAAGAATGTTTCCATCCACATACAAGCAGAGTCGTGTGTAATTATTAATTACACATACACCGGGTCACGTCAAGTTTCTCATATTAATAGTCTTTAGTTTATGCCATATTGATTGATAATTAACTTTGCCATAGTTATTTATTCTCACGGTCCTTAGTACATTGAAGATAAATTATAAGACAGTTTGGTTATTAATGTCGAATACAATTAAGAACAAATTATTTATTGGTCCTGTAGCGACACATATACCGCCACATACGAACTAAAGAACTGACGTCACACAAATCATGCAACGCGGTATCAAAGTTTTCCGTGCGATTTGAAAATATACAACAGCCCAAATATCAACCATTGGCTAGTTGGCCACTAGACACAACAACCGTCTGGTCGGAGGATCCTCCCTTTTATTTATTTTGTTTATGATTTCTACCAACAATTGTTTACACTAACACACACACACAACACACACACACACACACACACACATACACACACTCACTCACTCACACTCACACTTTTCAATGGAGGTTTGCGGGATTTTAGTCTCTATAATATAATAATTATAGAAAACTATCAAGGGCATTTTAAGGTCTAATTAGGTCCAGCGGTTAATAGTAGCAGTTACGTTTTTATGTATATATTTTTATGATTATTATTAAACGGCGGGCCGTTTGTTCCCTGCACCACGCTGTTAAGCTAACTGATTATTTACTTACCATAATTAAAGTATTTTATACTACTTCTAATTACCTACGATCAGACTTCTTATTACCATCCCGGTTCATTAAGCTAATCTACCAAGTTACCTAAGGTTAAACCACTGAACTAATTTTGTTGAATTTAAGTAGAGTGATAAATTGGGCCGGACAAATGATTGATTTGAAGAATCAAAAGAAGAAAGAGTTGTGCGAAAACAAAGCTATTTAATTTAACAGTTTTAGTTGGTACGGAACTCTAAAAACATAATAAGATTCTTCATATATAGATAATTTTGTTCATGTGTATTCAAAGCGCAATAAGTAATTTGCAATTTCTTAAATCCATACAATCGTCATGTTTATGATTCCGGAATTTTAAAGGAGGTATTCAAAGTCAAAGTCAAAACGTTTATTTCAATTAGGCGTTTATCAAGGTTTATATTAAACGGCACTGTTGAACGTCATCATTTAGAGTTCAGTAAAATAATAATATTACATTAATAAAGTGACTGTACTGTCTCTACTGTCCATTCGGAAAGGTAGATTCTAATGGAGAAGAACGGACAAGAAACTCCATAGTTACTCTTTTCAAATAATGGTTTTACAAAATGTGGTATGCAAAAATTAATTTAATATTATGTGAGGACGATGCACCCAGAGTATGCTACTTATAAGAACAAAGTATTACCATTTATTAATTTCTTTAGAAAATGAATAAGTTTACCTCTGAAACTTAATCATTTTCTAAAGAAATTTAGGTAAATGGTACTCACATATTTACAAATATTGGAACCATTAATTAAACAGTGCAGTATTATCAACTCTATGTTACTTACTTCCATGAACATAAGGTAAATATGGTCTACCTATTCCGATCTCTGATAATAATAGCCGCACGGGCGGTATGTGGATAAGTGTTAGTGATCATCCAGACTCTTCCGTGCCTCGGGAAGCATGCTAAGCCATTGGATCTGTCTGTCATTTGTAGATCTCTGACGTTCGTTTTTGACTATTAGAAGCCCGAAAATCTGACAATCAAAAACTGTATTTGACAGTCATTACGGGTAGTTAGAAGCCCAAAAGTATGACAACTAGTCTAGCCATTGGATACCTTGGTATCCAGTTACTGGTTTGGTGTGGGTAGGTAGGTAGCCAGTAGCTTCATGAAAATACTCGTATTCAGTTGCATCCGGTTAGACTGGAAGCCGACCCTAATATAGTTGGACGACACGGTTGGCGCAGTGGTTGAGTGATTGACTTGCTGCGCTGCGTGTCGCGGCTTCGATTCCGCCACGGAACAAAACAAACACAAAAAATAAGTTTGGGTTTACATTTTATAAAAAAAAGTTGAGCAAAGGCTAGGCAAAAGAATAGTACACAAAAAAGATTTATTATTAACCACTATTTCTACTCGGACGAAGTCGTCGAAACCAGCTAGTTGTCTATAAAAAATACCTAGTAATTTAATCTGGTATTAAAGCAAGATAACTGAGCTCTGATGACCAGATAGTCACAGTGAATACTTAGAGAGCACGTAACAATACTAAAACCAGATATCACTATGTCATGTACAATAACATGTCGAATTAATTGTTCTGCACGCTTTCTAGTTCTGTATGAGTGTGCATGTGATCCGCCGTCTAGTTTGTTTCTAATAAGCGGAAATTTTAAATTAAGTCAAATTGGAAAACAAAGAAAGCGTGCTTTGATTAATTGTTTGTTTTGTTAGGCCCTTTGTGATCATTAACCGAATTCACACGATTGTAAGAACGATAGTGTTTTGGTTTGAGATTAATTTTGAGTGGATTTTAAAACATGATAGTTGTAATTGAGAAGAGCCCTTAGTGTTCTTAGGGTCGACACAAACTGTTATGATGAATGTTGATTATATCAATCAATCAATCAATCAAATCTTTATTTGCTAGAATATGGTATAATATAAATAATATGGTATATATTATTTTCCTTTGTTTAATCTTTATTTTATATGATATTTTTAATCTTTTATTTCAATTATTATTTAATTATCGTCTTGACATCCTCCTCTCCTTGGTGGCGGCGGTGCGAGACTGGGACAACAGCCCTCTTCATCAAAAGTGGCAGTCCTACCATACGCCGTTAACATGATTCGCGGCGTCTAAGTTTGCATTTGTCATGTTTTTGCAACTTGTTTTGTATTATTTACTCTAATCTATGAGTGCTATTTGGATGTTAATCTGGCAATAAACAATTTCATTTCATTGTTAAAATATTGGGTAGTTCTGTTTTTTTAAGTGTTTGTTTTGTTAAAAAAAAGAAACTGGAAAACTCAAGTGTTATACCATTGTTTTTTACCTGATTATAAGTCTTTAATCTCATAAAGGTAGAGTTATACTACTTTTAAAATAAATAAATATCAACCAATCCCGCTTGTGAGAAATATAAATAGAAAAAACGCAGGAATTTATGATATTATTCTAAATCACTTTTAAATGAAGCGTTATAACTTAATGCTACCCATATCATATGTGTTTGTTGAAGGTATAATAGTGATTCTTAGATTAAAATCTAGTTAAGAAATAGATGTTCATTCTATTTGAGTACTGTGAAGGATGTACTTAATCTAGTTTATGATTTGATTTAGTATCTACAGCGATCTAATTTTAGCATGGAATGCATGCAGTATCAGTTATAAAAAATATTGTTAATCTTGGTTTAGCAGCGTGTTTAACACTCGTTTTGCCTTCGCAAACGAATCTAGTGATAAAGATTAAAATAGACAGTATCGTTATTTCCGAGTAACTTTATTCCTTTCATAATTAATTTTTATTTTCACGCTGACTTGGGAATGGCTGAAGACCTATTTAAGCTTAGTTTAAGCGGGTCGTTAATCAGGCGTCGGGAGTTATTACAGCTAACTGAGGTTAATCGGCTAGTATCGTGATTGCGAACGATGGGTTCGGGTGTTATTACTTATGTACATGCAATCTTAAAATCATGCACGTTATGGCTGTTCAGGGAATTTCTTGAGTGACTTTTAAGATGTATATTCAAGTTGTAGCTGAAAGGAGGAAGTGGAGGAGCATCATTAGAGATAAGGTTTTGAAACCATGATGTGGTCACGACCCCAGCATTGGGGAAACGACGCAGAGAGGAGAAGGAGGATTCGAGATATGAAAGGTTTCTACTTTTTTTTTTGGTTCGTAGCCAGCTTTAGTCTGTTGATGCTCTACTCAAAACGGTACTTGCCAATTGTTACGATTTGACCTGTTACCTCATCTATAATAGGTTCAGACTGACCCACTGAAATGTAGTAAATTAAGCAACTAGAGACTAATTAAATCTTCTATGTTTTTGATTATTACGAAAAACTGGCCAAGTGCAAGTTGGACTTGCACAAGAAGGGTTCCGAACCATAAGCCGAAAAAAAAAATGTTGTTTTGTATGACCCTTTTATTTTTAACTTTATTTCATTTTTATTATTAGTTGTTATAGCGGCAACAGAAATACATACATCATCTGTGAAATGTGAAATTTCAACTGTATCAGGGTTTATGGGACAGTCTGGTGACAGACGGTCAGACGGACGGACAGCGGAGCCTTAGTAATAGGGTCCCGTTTTACCCTTTGGGTACGGAACCTTAAAAAAATAAAGCTACAGGGCATTACCAAACTAGATATAGTTTAAGATGAGAAAGTGCTGTACTAGGCAAGAATAGTAAAAACAATTTCTTTCCAAATAACAGCCTACGCATTCCCAAAACACTTAAAGTAATTCTATAATTTGTACACAGACAAATAGATTTGAAAATGCTAAGACCTACTTAAAAATTTAAAGTTTCTACTTCAGACGCTATTATCCATAATTTTGTTTATAATTTCACGCACTACTATTATTGTAGCCATTATTTTCGCAAATTATTTGTAATATTTTTTTGCAAGACAATTTTAAACTCTTAATTTTTACGGTGTTACCCTTACAAGGTAGGCAGAAAATTTTAATTTATTTAATTCACGTTATGTATTATCTTCAATTTAGAGGTTGTTAGTATGTTTGTACTTAGTGTTGTGATATTGAATAAAATATAGTTTCATTTTTATAATAATATTAATAAGTAACACTAGCGGGAGTCCCCTGGTATTACAATATACATTGCATTTTGCATTGATTGTAACTGATGATTTTGTAATTGTAACTGCCTATAACATCTTCATATCTTCATCTCATTAACTTCCTTTCATCTGTGTTGTTAATTATTTCGCAAATGTCATAGAAGCTATAAGTGTAAGCAGTCATTTACCAGCTTTAAATTGCATCTTTGAACTTCAGCGTCCCAACATTTCTAATGTTTGCGCTTAACTTGTTATTTATTAGGCGTATAGCGAGCTTTTTATGACCGCTATAAAACTCTGACATTTGTAGGCGACAGGGTGGCAAACAATTCCTTCTTTGCATGATAATTGTCTTGATCTTTAACCCCACATTTACTGCTAAACATGGCTTTGATCTGCGCCGACGCCGTTAAACCTGATAAAGGATAATAAGCGCGCTCTAAAACACTGAATGGTTTGTATCAGCACTTAGTTGTAATTATTCTCACAGTCATTAAGTATAATAGTTAAATTAAAGGCGGAAGATCGCATTCCCATCGCGGCGTGTTGGCAACAAGTTGCAAGATTGAAATGAAACAGATTAACGAGGGGAACAAGCTATTATCTTTAACTATTCGTCATTATTAATCTCTGCGCTCGCGCATCGAAGCGATCATGGGCTGCTTCGTACCCGCAAACGGTAGGGCTATCACATTATCAAGTGTTACGTATCCGATAGAGTTATTAATGTTTCTAGTCAATTAATGTAGGTAAAGACGCCTGCACATCAAGCTTCAAGCTACAATAATCCGTCAAATTTCTTTAACAGATTTTCAACTTTATCGCTGAAGCATTCGATTCAAGATTGACTGGGAAAATTTGACAGTTTCGCGTAGCTTGATGTGCTGGCGTCTGTTCTACAGCAAAAAAAGAAGTTTCATTTTAAATGCTCCGTTTATCGCATCTTTTCTTCTCAAGTATTTAGTTTAAGACTGTACCGGATTTGGGATATATCCATGCTGGCATTGGGTCGTACGATTTTTTTATTAATTTGATCTATTAGACGCGAGTTTAATTCATTGCATTGGTTTTCAGGCAAAAGTAGAGTTTCACAAATACTCAACTTCAAATTCTTCAATTACTCAGCAATCGGGGGTTAGTTAAACTTCGTCAAGTAAATTGTCCTTACACAGGAACCAAACACCACGAATTACTTTACCAGTCCAATAAAAACATTCACCGACACCCAGTCCTCACAATTCCTAGTTATCATGTTTCAAACTCGTTCCCCAACAAATCGACGGTAACCCTAGCTGCAATGGGCTCCGTAGTTAATCAGCGCTAATGTGCATACCGGCCATTATGGGCGCCAGATTGCGCCTCCGTCTTACAATGCGACGCGATAGCTTGCCTTAGTACTACACTAGTGGGCGCCAGAAAATCTATCAGGTTCCCGCGAACATTCGCAACTTGGGCGCCAAAATTGATGTTGACTAATAGTTTTAAAGTTAGTTGTCTACATTTATTGTTATTTGCAAAATAAAAAAATGTTCGACACATCACTATTATTGGATAAAGTACCCTGTTCAGTCCTTTCAACAATTTTTGGAGTTAGTTTTTTTTCTTTGTTTTTTAAAACCCTTTGATAATATTTAATAGCTACAACTTAATTAAATTTTATTAAGTGAAATAATAAATTATGGTCAGTTAATATAAAGTTCTATCTAAATATTCATTAAATGTTAAAACATGCACATAAAAACGGTCAATAAATAAAAGATAACGACGACTGATGATAAATAAATTAACAATTAATAAAACAAGAAGAAACCAGCTTCTGCATGCGCTACAATTAATATTAAATAACTATTTTTAGTAATTCTCATAAACAAATTAAATAGAAATACTTCTTGCACGTAAGTTTGCAGATAACATCTGTACATTGGTTCTATAAATGGCGTAGTAAAACAAAATTAATTATGTTTGTATCGAATTTCTGAACGCAGCAAACCGATCCAAAAAAGTATTGAACTATTAAAATAATAACATCTTTCGCATACGTCATTCGACTGTAGATTTACTTTTTTATCAGAGAGTTCACTCACCCTGGTTGGTATTGACGATCAATGCCTTCCATCATTTTGTACCTAACATTTGAAATCATAAAACAAAATAGGTTAGTTTCGATTTTGTGACCTTTCTGCACGTTTACATAGTGATACGTGGCAAACTTAGGTACCTATTACCTGCATTTTCTTGTAAGAGGCAGTCAACAAATAAAATCAGTACACGTTTTGTTTTTGCAAAATTATGCTATCCTTATTAAGCCAATTTCGATGTCCCTTATTTGACTTTCCCTGAAAACAATAAAACAATAATTTCAACCTTTTCAATTTTAACTTTCACCTTAATTTTGATTCAGTTTCTGTATCGATTTGTAATACTCTATCGACAAGGCAACCGTTACCTAATTTATTGTTTTTACGATTGTAATTTTACACTTTTTTAAATTAATACCGATGAAATTTTAATAGATTCTCTCGTTTAATATTTTTTGATATTATAATTTGATGATTCATCGCAGTTAATCGTAAATTGGAATTTGTTCGAGAAAGCCATATGCCACACGCATATATACCTACTCTATTTTATATTAATTTACATAATTAAAAACTTGAATACGATCCTTATCTAATCTTCTTTTACATCTGTAGTTCTATCACAAATAACAGCAGCCTTACCTTGAATTTGACTTTTAACGTTAAATTAGATATTTACCCGTCTTACGGCCGGTTTCAAAAACGTATCTACCTTTAACCAACTGTCAAATTAGCTACCAACAGTAGCTGTAACGTCATGTTTGAATGTAACGTTAAAATAACACAGTCTTAACATTTTATCGTAAATCGTCGGTTTAGATGTGACACTTTGTAACTTAATTTTATTTTTATACAACAAGTTTGAAACATTAGTCCTGGAGTTAACTTGTAAAAGCCACCTGGAATACTATTAATTAGTCAGAAAAAAAAAATATTGCAGTGTCTTCTCGTAACAAGCATAAGAGCAACCTTAATTTGGTGTTACCTCGTAACATATACTAATCTTGTTAGATCTTACGAGATTACACCAGATAAAATTAATAAAAGATATAAATTATACATACTTTGTAAAGCAGAACGTTTCCCCTGAAAAGTTCATCAGTTTGCATATACGAGGTGTCACATCTAGACTGACGAAATGTAATTGCTGGTGTATCATATGTCTGCATCGAATCCATTCTTTTAATATTCGCCTTTTACAAGTCAACATTTTCAACTTCCATCAATGGACATGCTACTCGATTCAATCTGGAATCAAATTGACAGTTTCAACTTTTATTTATTTAAATTATTCGATGGTTCCTACCGTTGAAACGATGGTAACTAAATCGAGTGGAGGTCCTTTTGGTATACGGGCCTTAGTTTAATTTAATAATTCTTTAATTCAGTCAATACAAATATACAAATAAGACATTTGCTATGTGAACATTTTAAATTGGCTTTAACCATTAGTAATTCCGACTCTCTATAATTTATTCCGGTCTAGAAATCCAACTGCAGAATCTGACAAACTCCATTCCCGGGCCTTGAACCCCGCTCCTCGACCACACCAGGTGAAAACCGTTCGTTCCTAAAATAGCGAGCATGTGGCGAGAACATGACAAACTAACTGAAGTACCGTATACCTAGTAACGAGGCTCATCAGCTACCTGGCGGTTAAACTTGCCTGATTCACCTGTGGGTTTGTGTCGTCGGATTTATCCACCTGATATTATTCTACAACGGTCAGCCTGCCGGTATTTTGTGGTTGTTAAGGTGGTTGCTTAGTGGGGGGAGTAGCGGATTCCAGATATCACAAGCTTTTATTTAACTTGCACTGTTCGTATGTATGTAAGGTGTCCGTCAAAATTTGCAAACCAATTTTCGACCAATAGTTGGAATCCTTTGAGCTGAAATTTTTCATACACCTTTAGTTCTAGTGACAGTACAATGTGCAATACTCAATATTGTTATAATTTAAATACGGCTGCCGCTCAAAGATGGCGGATTACATATTTTTACTCAACCCCCGTTGGGTATCAAATAAAAGGGCTGTGGGCTGTTATGTTATAAATTTTATCGTTTTCTACAAAACGATAAAATTTATAACATTACACTAACTTCAATATGGCCGCCGCTCCGAGATGGCGGATTAGGTACATTTTTTTTCAGCCGCTTAATATGGGTACTTACCCATATTAAGGGTAGTAGTTAGGTACTCTTCAAGCTCTTTCATTATATGATTATCAAATAAAAAGGGCTTGAACAGTAGAAAACGATAAAGTTAAAATACATCTCACTAAATTATAAAAGCTTGCATTTTTTTAATCATTTAAACATTATTTTTGGACATTGTCTGGATTTTTGAAAAATGTCTTATGCCTCTTGAGCGCAACTATTTTACTTAGTGTAGGTATGTCAGAGTCTGACAGACCCCTCCACCCACCCCAGGGTGGAGGATTTCCATGAGGATTTCCACCGACATCAAAAAAAAAAAGAAAGTATGTCAGTACAATCACATTGTGACAACAAAACCATACCTTTTGTTCCGCCATCGCTATACCGACACGCCACCGGTGTACAATGCTTTTGGTATACCTACATCGTATAATTATTTTTTACGAAAACTTCATTAAATATTTTTCAATTTACCCCCTGCTTGTGAAACCGTCTCAAAGTAAAAGTGAAAATTAATTTAAAATTCCTTGAGAGTGTAATAATTTCTTATAAATATATTTACTACCTAAAGGAACTACATATTTCATTAATATAATTTTACGAGCAAGAAAAGTGGGAAATGGAAAGCAAACAAGAAAATATAGCAGCTAAAAATAAATACTAAAATAAACCGTGATTATTATTTACTGTGGCAGTTTACTGGCAGGAAATAGTGATAAAATGTAAAGTAATAAATTTACTTGAAACGGAGATTTCACAACCGTAAAGACAAAGCTCATAATTTTACTGGGTTATTATTAGCTGACAATCCGTTTACACCTTGTCTGTTAGCAATCATAAAAGTGTTACTATTTGATTGATGTTGTATGATATTTCAGCGCCCAACAAGGTTTATGATCAATACTGTTTTTATGATCAAAACAGTCTTAAAAAACGTTAAAGACAATTTTCCTTCTACGTTTTTTTCTCATTCCAAATCGCTCCGCCTATGCATGTCCGCTACCTTAGCTCAAGGTTATCGTGGTGTGCCAGTGGCTGCATTCCTCCTAAACCACTTCATAGCCACCAACTGTTTCTGAAACCGAGCGACCGGCACACAGAGCACTGTTGTACTAGAGACGGCAGTGTTGTAACTTTCCATACAAACCTAGCACAGAATCACCACAACAGCGTCGGTACAGATGCCATTTACTACTATGTCCGCGAAATTTTCGCTGAGCACAAGGTTTACTTTCATAGACCAACTTACTTAGTACTTAAGATGTCAATTTCTATGGGTAATGGGCGATACACGCTAACTTTGTATGAAAAGTATTGACGCTGTCACTACCAGTAGCCGTTCAGCCGTCTCGGTACCCAATGTTCCATAAAAGCGTATCAATGAGTGGCTCCTTTTTACCCATAGATCTACATATATGGCTTGTTATAGTTCTCAGTATGGCTATGACAGCTGAAAGGTCTTGTACTCAGAGTATTTAGAAAGGCCAAGAATCCTAAACCTAACCAATAAGTATTAAACATGAGTTTGTTTTTTGCGCTTTCACGCCGAAATAGCTAAATCTATTTTGATCAATTTTGGTACAGAGATGAATGGAACTCTTGAGGCGGTTATAGGATTTTTATTAAGAAAAGCCACGGCTAAAAGCTAGTATTATATAAATGGTGTTCTAATCGCTGCCAGTGACCTCCCCAACCTTTGATTACGAAACAGCCCGCGTCGCTGAGCCAGTAGTTTTAAATCCCCTAAATAATAACGATATGACCCAGCCTGTCCCTTGCTGTCCTCCCGAAATGACGCCGCTAAGCCGAGGTCCGTATCCCGCAGGGGATGCCCTAGCGAGCGGTCATTTAAGATAATAAGCTAGTTTGTAAGCCCTGGCTGGGGGCCTTAAATTCATTTGAGGCCACCACAGGATAGGCCGGTTAAGTAGTAACCAGCCTTAGTGTGCTGAACTGCTGAAAAAAAAAATTGCTGCCAGTGCAGTAGTTCCTTGCTCTGTAGAATAGTACAAGCTCCTACCACGCAAGCAGGTGCACGTAGGTTTAACTTAACAATACAATGTGACAATACATTAGATCTTTGTCTATTTATGTTCGTTGTCTGGTTTACAGTTTATTGGAACAGGCTTTTCTGTTTTGTTCGTTTATTTATGTTTCATGAAGAACCTACTGTCCCTTGGTAGAATTCGGAAATGTGTCGTTTGAGATATTACAGCCATTTTGAAATTCTTTCAGCAACTTTCTGAAACCACACAGGTTTTAACTACTGTCCACGTATACCTGCGATTAGAGTTTATAGAATAGAGCTACGATGCCACAAAAACATATACACGGACACACAGATACACAAGTCAAACTTATAAGACCCCTCGGTCAGGGGTTAAAAAGCTCTATCATTCCACAAATCCTCCCATAATTGTCTATCGTAATCCTCTGATTAGGATCTCCCAAGAAGTTGAGCCGACTAAGCAACAGGTTATCGACCTTGTATCGGTGTTGACATTGCAAACTAATAATACTGGTATGTATTATTGGAAAAAAAATAAGGCTGTGTTCAGACATGAGTCCTAAAGTTCTACTTTTTTTTCTAACTCCGCTGTTCTTTTCTGAATAATTTCATGGCCAGATCCAAGACTAACTGTCTTCGCTTCTTCGGGACTTGTCGAGCTTCATTTTCTTCTTATCTGGTGATCGACACTGGCCTTCAGGAATTACAGTGATAGGGAATAGTGTGGTGGGTTCTTCCCTGAAAAGACCAGTCAAGTGCGTGTCGGACCACGCACAGTGTAGGGTTCCGTAGTTATCCGTCTCCTAAACCATGCCAGACAAATAGTAAAATGTACTGAACTATTACTACATGACAAGTTACAGATGCTCTTGGTTTTAAATCATTTTCTATGGAATTATTAGGATTTTTTTTACTTACCCAGTTCCATGGAATTGACAAGAAATTCAAAGTATCTAGTGGTAGCGACTCTGAGCTAATCCGCGGACAGACAGACAGACGGACATGGCGAAACTATAAGGGTTGTTGACTACGGAGCCCTAAAAACGTGTAAAGTTCTAAGTAAGTTACGATTTACTCGCATAAGATACCCATGCCCGATATTGTTGTCAAAGGGGGCATTCACACGGCGTGGTGTTTTTTTTGTTTTTTCTCTCCTAAATCTACGTATAAAACCTAATAAAATAAATTCAAATGGCTCTGTGATAGAGGTGTGGTGAATCTTAATTGCGTTATTTAAAAGAATTCTTATTGAATGATGTAATATATTGCGGTTTTGTTTGGAACTCATCAGTGATTTGTATAAACTGTAACTAATGTCATTGTACTTTTATAGTTTTAGTATTAGAAGAAATAATTAAGTTTTGGAGCGTGTGATATTGAGAAATACGATACGATAAATAATTAATAGATTTTAGTTTTTATGCTGGAGTATCAATAATAATAAGTCTGGTTTTAGCTAAGGAAATATATTTCATATTTTTTTGAAGAGCTGCCATTTAAATATTATGCAAAAGCCATGTAGGTTCGACTACGGTAAAATGTTACCGACCCACAGTATTGTTATACACTGTACAAAAATATGCGATGCGGTCATTTAATACGGGATCCTGACCCCAGAAAGCCGAGATTGTGTCATCCAGGTCATTGAGAAAGAAATAATTCTGTAGAAAATACCTTACCAATGAAATAAGAATAACTTTCGAAGGAAATATCCAAATAAGTCTTTAGTTAGGAACCCACTCTACAACTGGATTGCGATCGGATTCCAGTGATAAATGATATTTATTTTGCAAATAGGTTACAAGCAACCCTTTTACACGTCAAACATTTTATTTTGGTTATATTAATCTAGATTTGGCCGGCGTTTCCTAGCTGACTACCCTGAGAAGAAACACCGAAACAAACTCAGAGGTCATAGTCTCTTTTGAAGTCCATACAATGGTCAAAAACACTTGAAAACCATGTAGGTTAACGTCTGAGCTGATCTTTTCAGGAAAGCACCACGCAGGTTTGAGTGGACCTGTCCAGACAGTGCAAGCATTTGTCAGTTATCGTGTAGCTCAAACTTAGAACTTTAAGGAGCTCAACGATTCGTCTGACCCGATACAGCTGAATATCAGTATTTTATATGGCACGACTGCCTATCTGATCTCTACAACCCAGTAACTGGGTAACACGATATCCAATGACTAGACAGGTTGCCAAACTTTCAGGTTTCTGACTACCCGTAACGCAAAGACCACCCACGATACGTACCCACTTAGTAGTCTGTAAAATACAGAAAAAAGAACATGTCAGCACCAACCTTTAGCAATTGCCATGTAACTAAAAACATGTAGTAGGGGTGTACACACCGCATTACAGAGGCGAGATGATTATTTCCTTCGGCTAGTTGTCAGCACACCTCTATAGATATCTAGAGATGCGCCGAGATCGCATGACCGGGAGCTGTTATTATTGCTCCACGTCGGATAATATTAACGTAAGCATTACATCTTGTATATTTAAGCGTTTTGGAATTAGATGGCGAGCAAATTGTAAGGTGCTGCGACTTTTATCGACGTTATTTTACGAGGACGTAACGGTTCATGTAAATTGATTCGATGATTTTGTTCGGATGGAATCTTTACGACGTGTTTTTCTTGGGGTGGAATCTGCATCATTATGCTAAAGCAAAAAAAAATGTTCAAGCGAAAGCTATATATAATTATTACACGGATTAGGTAGTATGAAAAAGTTTATCGCGTCTGCTGATGAACAATAAGAATTCAACTCAGCTTATCACAATCCACTAATGAACAAAGATCTGTCCCTGGCTTCGCCTGAACATCTAATCAAAATCAAAAGTCATTTTTATTCAAATTAGGCTGAGTGCCAGCACTTTTTGAATGTCAAAGTTCTACATAAAGATGGTCCCCCAAAACGCCCGCCCGTCACCACTTCCTAGTGTTTTAGCTGGGAAGAAGAAGTGGCGCAACAAACTCCCCAGCAAAACCCTGTCTGTTGAGTTATAAGAACTAGCAATCATATAAAGGTATGCAAAGTATTCTTACAAAGAAAACAATACAACAAAGGTAACACGTAAAAACATAAAACTAAATAATTCGCTACTTGTAAGCTAGCATCCTCCGCCCTATGAATCCAGTATGTTCCGGCCAATTCCAGAAACATCGTTTAACAGCCTAATTACTTTATTGAAAAAGTTTGCATTGGGTCGATACATATCCACTTTTAATACTGTATAAGTTACATTACCCACTTTACTAATATCATTCCACTAAACGCGAATCACCCATATAATTCAAAAGCTCACTTAAAGTTCCATAAACAACAATCAATTACCTGACGATATAATGAAGTAAGAATTCAAATTACAACGCATATAATTAACACGTAGCACTCAGTTATGTATTTACACATACTTGGTTATTACAATAAATGGGATCTGTCGCTTTATGTCCGATAGAATGTGTTTTTGCAATGTGTCCCGTTCAGCTGGTGGCAGGAATTCATTTCCTGTAACTTGTTAATACCTTGGGTGCTTAGACTTGTACTATTTACTTAGGTAATGACATCTAACAGGAACCATGCGTTCATTTACTTAATGAAGTATCTACTTAATAAATCTTCGATGGTCGCAGTTTACTTTTGGTACTAGGACAAGATGATATGTTTTGCAAAAGAGTGTTGATGAAAAATACAACTAAAAAAATACTGCCTAACCTAATTCGTAGGAATATGTACCTAAAATAGTTAATAAATTGAAGTATGTAGCATGAGCGCATGAGGCTTACAAATAGCCTTTATTGAATTTAGTTACAAAGCAAAAATGGCATGCATTGATGGTAGCCGAAAGTCAATGATAATAATAAAGCTTTATTTATTCCATACATGCAAAATTACAAAAAAATATTGAGTAATTTAGAAAACATATCAGTAGTGGTAAGTATACATACATTACATTACAATATTCCTTTATATATTTTAATTACATTTCATTAATTACACAATTTTACACACAATATTAGAATAGTTGTAGTACATAAATTACATATTTGATTATCATTAATTTCTTATTCAATTGATTATTGTCCTCAATCAATTCGTAAACTTCACCTTGCGTGTTTAAGTGCTAAATAAATATTATAATATTTCTTTCTTTTCTTTACCCTCCAAAGACTGCCAAAAGCCTCTATCTTTTGCTGTCTCGCTGTAGTTTCTGCCTGCCTTTGCCTTATTCATCTAAAGCCGTATGTCAATACTAACCCCTTACTTTAAGTGCCAATGGCATGGTGATTACATTGTAAAAAAACTATAGTGATATACTCGTACATGTTGGATAGCTCCGTCTCCCTTCAAAACCGGAATTATGATAGTTTTGAGACGTCCCCAGATAATGTTTTAAAATTCTCAATTTGGTACGTAATTCATGTAAACACGGCGTTCGGGCTTAATAAACCAGAATATACTAGTATTACATATTTTATAGTAAATGTAGTCCTACATTTCAGGTTTTCCCGCATTTATAACTGTAAGAATAAATCAAAAGCATCGAACTCGTAAACAAACACGGCCATAAAATTAAATGAGTCTTTAATTACCTTAACACGGGACGTGACCTTATCAGGCTTAGGGCCTCTTTCACCACCTTGAGGGTGGTAAAAGAGGCCCTAAGCCTGATATGAAAGTATTGAGCAAGTTAACCGCCAGTTAAAGTCACTCGTAACTTCATAAGCGAATTTCACGACGTTCGAGTAGCAATCGTAAGATTAACTGGCCCGTAACTTACTTGCCACGACATTTGGCAATTAGCGTCTTTACTTTACAGAAAAAAGTTATCCATTGTCGTTTTATATGTACCTAGTTATTTATTTAGTTATTGGACAACACCAACGATTATTTTAAAATGTTATAATAAAAATGCATTTATTTGACTTGATTGATCATCAATTGGATGAATTAGAACATTCTACGATGCAATGAGTACCTACCTAGGCTTCGTGTATTTAAATTCCGTGTTGATTATTTTACGGACTTAGATGAAACAGATTTTTTGCTAGATTTCGTCTATCGATTTACCTATGCAGTAAACCTAGTGCTTAACTTTATTCAACGCAAAATATTCCCGTAATCGCGTAAATAAAAAGTGATTGGTTATTTTTTATTCAAGTGATTTTACAAATAACCAATCAAATCTTTGTTTATTTATAACGTTTTGTTTATTTTCAAGCACAGTTTGGTATTTCTGCACAAGGGATACCAAAAGTCCCCATAATATAGGTACCAAAAGGAAAGTTTACACTTCTATTGCTTTTAACTTTTCCATGCTAATTTAAAAATACAGGTAAATAAAGTAACAAATTAAAATTACACGCTCTCCAAACCAGACAAATGACAATTGACAACTGGCAATGACGTTTGACGAGTAACATTGACGTATCATTGAACGAATGTAACGTATGATTTGCTCCGTCATTCACTTAACTAGTAAGTTGTTACTCGAAGCTTTATTTTTGTTTGTGAAATAGGCACAACTCACAAGATACTCATAACATAACTTTTACTTGCCAATTAACGTTAACTGGGTAGTAACTAATTAACACTTTACTTAGAGACGGTGAACGTAGCCTTTATTCTTAAAAAAACTGTATGCTTAGTTTAAATACTGATCAGCACGTGGTGGAAAGATTTCCCTCCCCGACCTTTGTTTACCGAGCCAGCCCGCGTCGCTAAGCCAGTAGTTTCAAACTCCCTAAATAATAATTATGACCCAGCCTGTCTTTTGCTGTCCTCCCAAAATGACGCCGCTAAGCCGAGGTACGTATCCCACAGGGGATGCCCTTAGCGAGCGGTCATGTAGTTTTTAATTTAGTTTGAAAGCCCTGGCCTTAAATTCATTTTAGGCCACCACAGGATAGTCTGATTAGGCAGTAACCAGCCTTAGAGTGTTGAGCTGCGAGTGGTCCCCGCCCGAAAAAAAAAGGTGGAAAGATTGTATAAATTAGCTCATAATTTACAGCCCGTAAAATATGAGCTTAACCTATAGTATGCGCCAGATAATCGTGGAATAACGGTCATTGACCCACCTACAATTATTGACATTTTTAATTTGAAAAACGGAATTAATGACACAAAGCTGTCCCGAATCATCATCTCTCGTGATCCTTAACATTGTCTAATAATGAAAAACGATTCATATTTAATTGTTCAGGTACCTATGAACAGTTATTAGGGAAAGGTCAATATACTTTATTCCACATTTATCTGGCGCCTACTATAGTACCTAACTATTAAAAAGTAACAAAATTAAAAATCTTTTACATGAAAATAGCAAATCAAATCATCATAACATAAATTTACATTCTGTGTGTTATCAAGACGTTGTCATACCGGAGCCCAAGAATGTTATCGTTCCGTTAACACTCTCACAGAGTAGTGATCAAATGGAGGCCTATGAGCTCTGAAAGTCTATTTTCCCTCTTTTGTATCTTTTGATGCTGTATCCGAGCACCTATTTCAAGCGGATTTTTCATGTTCAGATCCAGTTTTATTATGGAAATTACCTCGTGTATTAGCATTGTCAGCCTAACTAAAAATCTAACTATTATACAAAAATCTAATCAATTTTTTATTCAATCCCTATAGTAAAATGTACCTAAGTTGATTGGTAAAGAATGCTTGAGCCCCTAGGAATTCAACCAATCGAAGTTTGGAATGTTTTTCTCTTGCATTAGCATTTTATTTCCTCTCAATCATAATATGTGTCCATGTCATGAATATCAACATTTAAGTAGGTAATGCCAGCTTCAATGTATGGACGCAAGTAACTCAGTCGCTATTTCCATGCACCTCGTGAACGTTTATTATATTTAGTCGATTTATGCAAGCTCGCCCTCTATGGAGTTTAATAACATTTATCAATATCCTATAAACAGTTTCATTTGTGGTATCGCATTCATAATATTGATAAACGAGGTATGAAGCTCGATTGGTTAGTGTAGAATAGTTTCTCTTTTAGGCTTACCGTTGAAAACGACTGTTTATCTTCATAACTGGTCTCGTATGAGTCTGTTATGTATATCTTACTAATAAAGGCGAGGGCAATGTTCTGTGTAGCTTCAAAGGTAGAAGATAGTGCAATGCAATAGAGCAGGATAAGCGTAAGTTAGACTGTTCATGTTGATTCATCTGTATGTAGAGGTCTCGTTCTTATTTTAGTAAAAATAGGTTCCTAGTCGAAGGAACAGTTGTGCAAATATTTTCCAGGCATTTTTCTGGAAATCAAATTTTGACGATTTGTCACAAATTAAATGCAAGTCAAACGATGCGCATAGCTGTTGAAAATGCAATCACAATCAAATAACTCGCTTATTTTTATTTTCCCCATCAATTGAAGTGTTTGAAGTTTCAACAATCTACTAGTCTTATTTGTCAAACACACTGTTTTCTTATACGAACTGAAGCACAAATTCTAAAATAGTTTGCAGGAATTCGAATAATATTAAATAAGAAAGCAATGTCAAGCCTCTTAATCGGTACACGGTACTCCGTAATGTGCACGCGACTATGCAATGTCACTAAATAACATCTAAATTACCGACATTCCATTGTTTGATCAAATAAATAAGAAAAAAAGCGGTTATTGACTGAGGTAAGTATTCATCCATCAACTTAACGGTTGTGTAATATGTTAATTTAGTATTTTCACACTGGGTTTATACAGTAAGGGTTGCGTGCTACCGATTAGAATATTGTTACGATCAAATACTTGTTTGGGATTTTCCAATTATTATCACACTTTATAGCCCAAGTTCGTTTTGTTTGAAAGGTACTGGTCAAGTGCATGCGCTACCACGAATCACGATATAGCATGACAATACCTATACATTTGCAGCACGCGACTGCAATGAGATTGTGGCTGCCACCAGCCCTTGGGACTTGTAATTTCATTTCACTGCTGGCAGTTTATTGTACTCTTGGGTTTTTTGTCTGATAAGATATTATATTGAATGGCAATTGATATTGCGGTAGGCAGAGGTGGGCCTTAACTGCTTTAAATAGAACGAACTGAAAAGAGGGGGGTTGTGGTGGGGTACTTCTGTAGTTTTCTCGAGATACAATTATCTCGAACTCCCGACTCGCGGTAGAAGTAAGAACTGTGGTGTTTTCGTCCATACGGGTTCGAGATAACAAATTAAACCCCACAAAAAAGTTCAGAACTTAAAAAAAAAAAAAACAAAAATTATTACACTCCAATTTATGAGCACCTTAGTGATTGTTAAACCTGTGTCAAACGCAAAATAAATGCCTTTAGACGTACGCGTAATTATTTGCTAATTAGAGGAGCACACATACATACAGTTAAATGGGCCCATTTACATAATTAGAGTTAGTAGCAGGAACAGTTACATTATTTATGTGCCCAGTAATGCGTTGTTCTCAGTTTAAACTCTTAGCTCAGACAATGGTAGTTCACTTAACTACACAAAATTATTAGGGATCGATTTACTTTCCGGGCAATAGTGCTCTGGTATCGATGCTGTTTGTTAATTAAAACGGTAGTGTTGTATTCTTTGTTGTTTTGCTATCAGTGTGATATTGACAGCTTAGTAGTCGTGTAAGCAGAGTCGTTTACTATTAAGGATAACTTACGCACCATTTAAATTAGTCCATTTAGGTTAAAATTAATTCCTTTTAATATCTTTAAGTATCGTTAGGATGCACTTGATTTTCAAATACTCTTTAATAGTTTATGGCTCTAATAAATCACGGTAACATTTGCATTATTGAACTTTTTTGCAAAGATGTCACCTGTCTTCCTTGACAATAGTCAACATCTTTAAGCTGAACGGTCGGACTTAGCCTTTGATTCATACAATAGGTATGTTAGCTCATCTATCCTGGGAATGAATGCCAGGCAGTGCCGGGCAATGCTAGGCAGTGCCGGCATGACTATTGTCTGTTTACGATGTAATATGTTTCGATTTACTGCCAGACTGGTTTCTTGGGCAAGATTGATTCGTTTAGTGGACCTGGATTCAGTACTGCTTATTATAACGATTGAAAGTTCGAGTTTGTTATTTGCGGAAGGGTAACTAATGAGTGGTTTTTGCTATTTCTCGCCTTTTGTATGCGTTTTAGATTGTGCAATTAAAATCCTCATGTCATTTTTTACTTGAGGACGAAAATGTTCCACTTCGTCGCACTCATCTGACCGCAGCCTTCTGATACTTCTGCATTTAGACATTATCTTTGAAACGTTTCGGTAATTATAAGCCTGTAATTTGAATTCTGCCGATGTTCCGATACATGCAAGCGAACAAAGAATGAGGGCACCGAATGTCATCACCCACTTAAATCTCGACGGCCCTCGCCATAATTTGACAAAAAAATCGGAAAGCAACACAAGAACCCCTAATTATGCATGTAAATAACTGAATTTATCGAGAATTCTTCTTATTTTGAGTACCACACTCCCGTAGTACATTGATTTCCTTAATTTGCGGTCAACAACAACATGATTGCCATAATTACAGTCGCCACGCTAAAAAATAAGTACGACACAGTACTATACTTAATTTAATATAATGTGCCGGTTTCTTTTTGCGTTATTTTCGGTACAGCATTAAGCTATATCGCTAATGAGTCGCAAGCGGTGGGCGTGACTGGTTCAACAGGTTTTTGTCACCCATCTTCGCAAATCCGATATGATTACATGTTTAGTTCATTAAATGACGACTAACCATTACTTATTATCTCCCAGACCTGCCAATCATAAGTCAGTGATCTCTTCTGTGTAGTTACTTAATGTTATGTGCCGCTAACTCGTCATGTGTCAAATTAGCCGAGAGATAAGGCGCCGACAAAAAGTGTTTGTCACAAACAATGTTAGCAAGTCTATTTGGTCACAGCTAGTAGCAATGTTTTAGGTCAGTATTCTGAAAAGCACTGTTTTCCACCTTTGACTGAATTTGCACGGTGATTGTCAACAAGTCTGTTTTACAATTTCTGTTTAACTGTTTGTGACACATTAATATTTGCACGCTTGAACAGCTAGTTACAGTGAAGAGTGCGGATTCTGAGAAAAATGTTGGTACACCACTGAATAAATTGTAGGGAACTGAAATGAAACATTGTCACTTCATGTGTGCATAGATTATTTATTAGCAGAGATCGGAATAGGTAGACTCGAAAAACATAGTAAGATTATTCAATATAATAATTTTGTTCAAATGTATTCAAAGCGCAATACCCAAGTAATTTGCAATTTCTTAAATCCCGGGATACAATCGTGATTTTTATGGTTCCGGGATTTTACAGGAGGTATTATCAACTCTATGTTACTTGCTTCTACGAACCTTAGGTAAAAATGGCCTACCTATTCCGATCTCTGATTATAACATAGCGTTATGATAGGACTACAGTGTAAAACCACTGCTTTATTACCTGTAAATGGTTAAAGACAAGATCTTCTTAATATTTAATTGGAGAGAGCAAGTAGTCGCTTGCTTACTTTGAACGTTTATGCTTATCTCATAATTGCGATTTCATCGACACTGCACAAATACGCAAGGCTACCGCAGACGGTGTTAGAAGAATGTGAGGATTCGATGTACAGGGAATAGGGAAATAAAGGGATTTATAAATACGTGATTTGAACAACGTAGAAATGTAGAAGTAGTTAGTTAGTAGTGTAGTAGTAGTACAACCATAAAAACATGAAACCTGTATGGTAAATCCTAAAAAAAACAACCCTTGTCCCAAATATTTATCAGTGATGCAAACAGGATGTGCTTGTATTTTGTGCATATTTTATCTTGAGGAAGCTGTATTTAATAAAGCAAATAATGCATCAGATCCCCAGATAAAACCAAAATTAAAATTAAATGAATATTAACGATATAATCTCATCATTACTTTGCATACTACGCCATTTGCAGCATCTGCAAAACAAATTATCGTGATTAACCGGTCAATTTGCATCGCGGCGTGTTCTCTTTGTACTGATGGTACTTTAGGTACTAGTACAACTTTCGCCAGGTCCGGGGAGGTTGCAAATTGCCCACATTACAGGGTAATGCGTTGTCAACTGACGTCGCTGACGAGACCACCGAGTGATCAATCTGGAAGATTTATGGACTCTAGTGAAAACAGAGGCTGTTTATTTAATATTTATTGACACTGCTCATTTTGCAGCTGTGCCTTATAAATAATATGCCTAAAGATTTGCGTTTCTATCTTTATTTTTTACAGTATCTCAAAGTGTCATGCTTTTTTTTTTTTTTTATTTAATATGGGTTTGCTCTTGACTCTAGTCTAGGTCATAGATGACAGAGACAAAGTCGACGATGGAGCGAGCTTACCCATGCTTGTTAAATTTTACAGTTAAATGAAAACTTAGGACACACACATAATGGTTTTTAATATTAAAATAATCACAAGTTAATCCTGAAAAATAAAGGTACACAAACACATTTCAATGTCAAAAAAACGAGGATTGTATAGTTTTTGCCGATGTTGACAGTACGTCATAGTCAAAGTAAAGACAAATTCAAAACTATGTAGATCCCTATCTATTTGCTTAATTAATTACTTAGCGTGAAGTTTTTTATTCAAAGGCAGCAGAAAAACGAGCCAGTAAGAGTTTTTTGTTCGTGGTTGATAGATAAACATGTCACTCAAGTTATAGATGAAATTGATTACAACATTAACATCCGCACATCCATCAGCGATATCCAAGGTCGCAAAAACATGCAACTGATGTTATTGTCCTTTACTTATATAAAAGAAGCCCGATGATAAATGTGTAGTGGTAAAATGGCAGTAGTCATTAAGAATATAGGTTTTACTTTAATTTCATTATTTTCCATGAAAAGCAAGCGCTTACGGAAATTAATGTATTTTATTTCATATATTCATTAATTACGATAGCCAAGTGCATACATATTCGTACTGACTTAAATCAGAATATTAAAAAAAAAAAAACTAAAACACACATTAATAAAACTTCACTTAAAACAAAATAAAATTTGCTTCTAACTAAACTGACTTTGCCTTTGACTCTCTACTTTTTAAGTTCATAGACAAAAGCAATCTAATTTAAGTTTTCTACAAAACTCCTTAAAATTCACTCTCTTGTGTAGCATAGCAACTACAACGAGATGAAACGCATACAACTATAAGATCAAGAAATTATTCTGATCGCAATCAATAAAAAATATCAGTTCAGCAATTGATCATAACAACTACAAAAACTTAACCGGCTAATGTTATATTGGAATTTAACGACACCTAATAAAATGGTTGCGATCATTATTTTTTGCACGACACAATATTTTAATTTAATATAGTCTCCTTTACTGACTCGATAAGTGGTCACTTTAAAAAGGTAAACTGTCGGGCAGAATAAAGCACCTAGTTCACTGGGATATATTCGTTTCAATATTTATGTGGGGACTTACGATAGAGGTAAAATCCTTTTGTGGTAGATGTTTTTTTTACTTCTGATAGTTTTTGAGAAGGAGTTCCTCAACGTCTCAGACGTTTTATATAAACAGCTCGACACGCGGAAGTGGAGGCATGTGAAAAGACTGACGGACTATAAATCTTTCAACTGCGTTTTTATGCCTTAGGTATTGATGGCGTCCGCTACAACCACCTTTCCCTAACCGTAGGTTTTCCTGACATTTTTCGACGATTTAAGAAAGGAAATAACTGTAATTAACGACTTCTCTTTATGATAAATAATTGTGTGTGCATCTTATCATGCACTCATCGAAGCAAAGACAGTTGTATGTAAATGAACTCGTAAAGATATTGGGCAGTGTGCAACGACCGTAAAGCCTGCTCTAATGCTTCTGACATAACGTTACTTAATTTAACAAGAATAACAGTGTATTATAATTTTATTGCCGCTTTAAACTTGTTGGACAAATTGGTGTAACCATCCACAAGTGTTAGAACCGACGTTAATGATAATACGATCGGGAACAAACCACAGTTTTAGATTAAAATAAAATACGCTCAAATGGCAGCTAATTATGGCCTCGCGTGTAATTTTCATGAGTATGAACATGGGGGAAGAAAATTAAAGTAAAACAGTGTTGGGAAATAAATTCGATGTAACAAAATAGTTGTCGGCTTGTTTTGATTACAATTTCATGAAAATTTTCCACTACAAAGAGTCGGGGAGATGTAGATACGAGGTACCTTCTTCGCCGAACAATAATGTGACCCTGATCGGACAGTGCAATAAAATAGCACAATAAAGACCAAACTACTGTCTACGTAAGGCATAAAAGCATATTAGTAGAAAATAACGCTTTCATTTCTCACATTGTTAACGTAGATTACCTAAATTGTATTTTAATGTTCGCACTTTCGTTTTACATGGCTAAATCATGCGATTGCATAGTCAATTTTGTATTTTCACATTTCTAGGAAAATAAATATTTTATTACGGCGTAAAATAAATTGAGATCTTCGACGCGGTTCCCGGAGTTGTAAGCTTAAAGGCAATTTCTAAACTGCATATTTAGATAATAAAACAAGACTTATTTTCAAGACTCGGTTCATTTAAGCATTTCCTAGCGTTAGTCAAAACGGTACAAATCAAGTCTGTTTAGAATAGTTTTTAAGAACTATATGATCTGGTGACAGTGTGCCTAGAAATGATTCGATGGTAATACCTTTTTTCTAAACTAGCCCAGTAGGAGAAAAAAATAAACATATATTATGTATCGAGTCCAACCCACGGTAATTGATTTTTATACACCATCGGCACAATGCATGGCGCGTTTATGTCTTTATAATGAGATTAATTGAATCGAAAAGGTCATAATAAAAAAAAAAACATACAGTCGAATTGATAACCTCCTTCTTTTGGAAGTCGGTTGAAAAAGGCGTCAGGTTATATTTTACATGAAAAAGGCAGGATTGAGGCAACAGTGTAGTGATTTTAACGATGACTATAAGGAACATACATAAAATTAATGAATAGGTATGGAGTTAACATAAATACGAAAGTATTAAGAAGCAAATGATTAAACTGTTTATAAATAAACGAGCATTTCTTGTATATATCTACAAATATAATCTGAATCTCGGAAACGGCTCCAACGATTTTCATGAAATTTAGTATGCAGGGGCTTTCGGGGGCGATAAATCGATCTAACGAAAAAAAAACGAGCAAAGCTCGGTCATCCAGGTACTAATAATAATCAACCATATAACCAAGTCTTTAATGGTATCGACTTCACATTCTCCCGATTTATAAATTAAAATTTACATTTAAAGTTGAGTATTTCTCAAGCTCTATTAGTCTCAAATCCTGCCACTTGGTTTTAAAGAACTTATCACTTAACTCAAAGTTCCTACTTAATTCAGAAAGCCACCAAAACAAAGAACTGGAGTTTAATACACACTGTATATTATTATTTTTAATAGTTTAATAATAGTCCTAAGACACTGAACTAAAATAAAAATCGCCCTAAGTGATACAAGAACCGTTTCTGCAACATTGTAACAAAACTAGACCTACACCGATACAAACATCTTTTTTACAATAAATAAAATATGGGAATTTGTGTTAGCAGGACTAGCAGTTGATCTGCATTAACACATTACTGACATGCAACAGACACAAGATAAACACGAGAAAATAAACAAACGTATAGCCTTGAGGGTTATATGAAACATTGTAACCAGTTTTAGAGTTCTGACGGAACCCTTATAGGATCACTCAGGTGTCAGTCTGTCCGTCAGTCACAGCTAATTTTCTCCGAACCGGTTCTGTTGAAATTACGTATACGTTTGAATTTCTGTGACCCAAACACGGACGTGTTACGTAAATAAATATATTTTGTCAATTTTGGGGGACAAACTAGAAAATAAAAAGAAAAGGTTTTTTAAACTGTTCCTGTGGCATATCAAATTAAAGGGCTTATAGTGAAGTTATTCAAGAAACTAGACAAAAAATTACCATTTCCCCCTTATGTTCGAAACTTCTGGGCCTAAAAGTTTGAAAAATATGCATATGAGAGTTCTTTACCTATAGATTTTAGAACCTATTAGAAGCCTATAATAATAAAATAAAATGAAATTCATTCGGAACCCTTTGCACACGAGTCCGACTCGCACTTGGCCAGTTTTTTTAGAGTTTCGTACCCGAAGAGTAACCAACAGAACCCTATTAATAAGCCTGTCCGTCCGTCTTTCTGTCAGCAAGCTGTATTTCAAGAACCGTAGGCAGTTGAAATTTTCACAGAGTGTGTATTTCTGTTCCCGCTATTAAAATTAAATTAAATGAAAAATTAAAGGGGGGCTTCCATACAAGAAAATACGTTTTTTTCGGTTTATGATACGGAACTCCTCGTGTGCGAGTCCGACTTGCACATGTTCCGTTTTTTTTATTGGTAGGCTCCCGTTTGACCACACTCTCATCTGATGGTAGCGATGATGTAGTCAATGATGATGCTCGCTTGCCAAGAAGTAACTTATTCACTCTTGACTTAACTACCTCCAGGTTGTTGCTATAAGGAACACAGACTTCGGTTGGGAATTCCCCCCCTTTTTTTTCTAAATTTAAAATGGGTTTGCTCTTGACTCTAGTCTAGGTCATAGATGACAGAGACAAAGTCGACGATGGAGCGAGCTTACCCAGAAGAAGCCTGTTCACTCTAATTTTGAAGAGATTAGGGTTGTATGCGTTCGGAAACACGGACGCAGACAGAGAGTTCCACTCCCCCTTAGCTGTATGCACAATGAATATATTCCCAAACGTTTTATATGTGAGATGTTTAGCCCGATCCGGTGGCGAATCGCCGTACGCCTTGTTGTCTGAGGGAACGGGCTTGACAGAGTTTTATTGCAAATGAGATAGAAGTAACACAACTATAAACTGAGTTGTGCATTAATCATATAGCCGATAAATAAAAGACTGACATATAGATTAATCCAATTAAACGGACGCATAACTTAACAATACTAATTAAAATGGAACAAGGCTCGAGGTCGAGCTGAGACAGGCTGCTATTCGTACACCAGCTAAACTGACATATGCATCCTACCAGTCTATTATGTCAAAGTCTCACCGCATGGGGAGGGGGTTGCAAGGGGGTACACCTGCACCTCGCTGGCTAAAACATGAAGAAATAAAAAAATGTAGAAAAGCAGAATGTAGTAAACAATGAAGTAAAAGAACACCTAGCAAATCCGAGGTGAGGTATGTAGGTACTTCGAGCTCTCTTCGCCCTTGCACCCGTTCTCTTTAGTTCTGTCTCTGTGGCCACAGAAAATCTATCCTACTCGAAGCGGGTCTTGAAGATGCACCCCCCTGTAAGTAGTCCGGCCGGCGCCCATGTTTCACCGTGTAAACTAAGGTAAAGTGAGCGTGAAGTGAACTGCCATTCCGCCTTGTTTCTATGGATTGACAGTTCACTTCATGTACACTACACCCAACCTTACACGGTGAGGTGTTTACAGAATCGCACTGCTGTATACAGTACTCGCATAAAGTAGATGAAAACCATTTCCAAGAACACTTTTATTGTCAGATAGCCTACGAAATGGGGGAAGGCCTTCGCTGAGGAGCGGGACAGCTCAGGCTGACAAAAAAATGATCTACAAAATTACAGTAGTACACTTCTTAAAGGAGTTTTTTCACTTAGCTGACTTTGGCCGCCGGAATGTAGTCGGCATACAGGAACGGAGGATCACACTACCCCATCCATCTACAGGTTAAAATGCGTCAGACATAAAATTATCGCCTTATTGGTGTCCAACGGAACCCTGTTACTAAGCATCTGCTGTCCGATATCTGTCTTTCAGCGGGCTGTATCTCATGTACTTTAAATAGGTAGACAGAGTGTGTATTTCTACTGTAGCTATAAAAAAAAACATAGTTAAATTTTAATCCTACTTCCTGCTATCCTACTTATATATAAATTATATAATATTTAATATTATAAACGCGAAAGTTTGTAAGAATGTATGTGTGGATGTATGTTTGTTACTCTTTCACGCAAAAACTATAGAATTGATTTTGATGAAATTTGGCACAGAGGTAGATTATAGTCTGCAATAACATATAGGATACTTTTCATCCCGGAAATATGTTCTCTTGGTATAATTTTTTGACATTAACGCGGGCGGAACCTTTCGTGAGCGAGTCCGACTCGCTTTTGGCCGCTAAGGCCCAGTTTCAGTAACGAAAAATATCGCTAATTTAATGTGTGTTTGCGATAGCTCCAATGATTAAAGGAATGAATAAACAACAACCAATCAAATTGCTTCACTTGTGTTTTATTAGTGACGCGTCTATAATTTATTTCAAGAAGCTTGAAGTTAGCCATTCGGGATGATTTATCTAAATTAATCCTTAACAAAATGCGTGGATGCGTACACACAGAAGTTGTAATAAACTTTCTATTGCTTGTTATCGATCAAGTGTCTGCACATCCGTGCTGTAAATATCTGGATAATAAATGTCTTTCTGTTTTAATGTGATTTATTTATCCGGATGTTAATCGTAACGAAGTCGTGTATTTTTCTTCAACTAGTATGGCTAACTAGCCCTGCAAGGTAGGTAGTTTTTCCAGACATCGTTTGGGTTTTCAATATTTATGCAAGGAAAGATTGGCTATCTAACTCAACCAGTGTGAGCAGTTAGCTAATCATCGTATTTCTGCCCTTGCCGCATGTAACGTGGGGTCTGTGAAACACGTTTTAATTTTTCATTCCGTCCTGTTACCGACAATTTAAGCTATCGCTAACTTCGTTCGCTGTCATATCATTTCTGTCACAACCATCCATCACCAATTCAAACCTATTTCCTGCTATTTTCTGTGGCTCTGATGAGCAGATAGCTAATCTGTTTAAATTAGTTAAAGGTAATAAATAAGTACTTTTTCTTTCTTTCAAATTCTGAAAACGATCGATAAAATGAGATGGTAAAGAGCAACAGTTATTAAGTTATTTTTTTTTTAGTTACATTAAGTTCAATCTGAAAAATTCTCAAGTCTAGTGCTTATTAGAAATTGTAAAATAGATATTATAATGCACATTAATTTGGATGATTTATAATAAAATTACAGATTTTTTTTCGTAACACTATGATAATTTTCTGAATGCCACGCTAAGTTTGAGCTCCACACAATAATAAATCCTGCATAAAGAAAATAGACACAAAAATATCTTTACTATTTTATTTGCCAGTTCCTATCTAAAATCAGAAAATGCTCAAGATCATAAACTTCGCTCACCGCAGTTACCATCCAGTTCTTAATTCATTCAAAAAAGCCATTTAATTTGCGCCTGTCTTAAATAAACGCAAAGAATTAATAGATTACTGGAAATAAGTGGTGAGGGGTAACAACCGACCTTGAGAACTGACCGGGCCACATGAGTGTTACATTTTTTTTACTCAAGACATGTATCCTGTTTGCTAGGAATCCTTTGACGGACTTACCTATGACTTGTCATAAAAAAATACTTTTTAAGAAACTGTCTATGCAATGATCATAAAGAAATTGTTATGTATTCCTAGATTTATGCGTGAGAGAACAGTGGGTATTATGTTAGTTTCAATTTAAGAAGCAATCTGTATTTACCATGTTCATTTCCGGCAGTTTTAATTCTGGGCGAATGAGTAGGCAGCTTTTAAAGTTTCAATAATTTTACGGAAACGGTTCGCGGGTGTTTCTTCATTATTGAATAACCATAGCAATTTGAATCTCAGACAGTATATTAGTTCTTTATGGTTTTCTATTTTCAAGACCAGAAGATATTAAAAGCAAAAACTGTCAATGTCCTAGGCAAGAATTCTCACCGGACGCTTTAGAATAAGCATTTGAAATGAATTATATTAGCGTGTAATTTTCCATGACAACTGTAGTTTCTACTAGAATAATGGCCCCTTGCTTCCATTGGTTTTATTTCTTTTGGATGGATTCAAAATTACACCCTACGTCCCTGGTTAAAAGCACGGACTCCCTAGATATCCCTAATAATGCGGTAGTACCTAATAACTGTGATACGTTTGAGTCAGTTAATCATCCATCTCAGTGTATTAATATTTATTATTTTTTAATGAATGCCCTACAAACTTGATTGATGTTAAATACACGGCATAATGTGTGAATGAGTTATACGATCGAACCTCGGGGCAACTAAACTAAAAATGAAAATAATTAAATTCTGTACACGTAGTGTTTTCTTTCAGTTTGTACATGCATGGAAATTAAAGAGATTTATTTTAACCACGCCTTTTTTTTGGGCAGCGTTGATAATTTTTCTTACTTCTTTCAAATGTTTTTACGATTTGACTCTAGGATTTGTATCTATAAGGTTATTTTACGTAGTCTGTAATGTTTCTTTATTAACTCGACTAAGACAGACTAGCAAAGTCAAATGAAACGGTTATTTTAATGATTTATTTTTTCTGTAATTGAGATTTAATTTTAGTATTTATGAAATTGTTTAAAAAACATGTTGAACTACCTAATAGGTTCACGATAATCCAAAGTCTGCCTCAAGTCCCACCTTTTATTAAACTCAATCTTCTCTTGTTTCCAGACTGACAATGGGTTACTCAAGAAACATGCTGCTTGTCGTGGTACTCCTGGCGCTGCTGAGCCACAGTTACGGCGCGCCCACCAGGAGGTCACGCGCAGCCGCCCTGCAGACCGAAGAACCTACCACGGTCCGGGACAACAAGCTACAGGACGAGTTCAAGGAAACCACCACCACAACCGAAGCACCCATCACCAGCAGGAGGAACAAAGCCCTTAACTTGTTCGGCTTCTACCCTTCCTTCCTATCTTCTGGCATCGACTATAACGAAGACGATGACGACATCAACTTCACTGTCAACGACGAGAACTTCGAGGAAGAAGAGCTGTCGCGAACCATTCCCACCAGACGCCGACAACAGAACAAGAAGAAAAACGGCAACGGACAGTACCAGAACGATAACATCAATTCGCTGCAGTACGAAAACTCCCCCATCTTCTACATCAGGCTGCCCCCCACTCCGTACATGTTTGTTCCTGGCTTAGGGTACGTGTCGCAGCCCCCGAGCCTAGGACCCCCAATGGCGCCGATGATGCCTCAAGTACCACCCCAAGTGGCCGACCCTTTCATTAACCTGCCTATTGACTTTGTGTCTAATGGGAAACCAACTGGAGTGTATCAATGGAGCGGAGCGCCCGCATACCCTCAAATGCCCCAAGTAGATCCGTTTGGATATGGCGGCCAGCCCATGATGCCAGCACGGCCGACGTACAACATGCCTTCATACTCGCCACCTAAACCCAAACCAGCTCCATCAAACTCAAAGATAACGAACCTAAAGGGCCAGTACATGTTCAACGGAAAGCCAGGAGACAACGTGTACGTGCTAAGAGACACATACAACTCCATATACTCGGACGCCCTCCAGAACTTCTACCCTTAAAGCCTGAGATACGTAGGATAGGATTGTGTCTGGCTCGTATCGAGCTGCTGTAATTAACGAATTTCGAGGGACCAACGTGCGGACGAAAATAAGTAAAGGGAGAGTTTACAACAAGTCAATGATCAGTAATTATGAGAAGGAAAGTTAATTATCCCCCACATGAAACATAACGATGTTAAATGAAATCTTAAAAACAATTATATGCTCAAGAAACGTGAGGGACCAATAACTACAAGCTGCCAATTGTTGCAATTACTTGCCAAGAAAAAGTCGAGCTGACGTAGGCTCGAAAATTATGAGTGAGATCTGCTACTTAATGAATTTAAGAACACGAATTTAAAATTATCTGGGAGCCGTTTGTGTATCATTCTAAAAGTACTTATAACTTAGTAGATACTTTCTGACTAGGTACTTACCGATACTTAAGTACAACTTCTTCAGACACGTGTGGTGTCTATCATTTTGCCAGATTCCGACTTTTCATACTTTTAAAAATTAGTTTACCAAATGCAAGGTTGAGTTTTAATATGTTAAGAAAACTTCCTTGCTTTTCTGAAATAGGTACTTACTTAGTTAGGTATAGAAAATAAAAATCAAAAATTACTCAATAAACTTTTTAATAGGTATTTATTTTAATATACATAATTGTGATTCTGATTATAGTAATATTAAAATAAGTAGCTATAGAAGTCAAAATACCTATAGAATTTATTCGTAGGTTGTTAGGTAGGACTTATTTATGCTTGCTCTGCTATTAAATTATGAATTATTTGTGAAGGAGGTTCTAATGTCTTACGGCTCAGGCAAAGGGCTCGACAACAGTCGATTTTCACACGTAAAAGAAACAAGAAAAAATTAAAGCATTTTCAAAAAACTTAATCGGAAATTAGGTACCCAGTGTCGGTATTTAAAAAGATTGTAAAAACTGCATAGATTGTAATTTCTTAAAACTGCTTAGGTATACTGCTGGTGCCTTGGGTGATGCGAGGCTGAAGGCTGTCTAGCCATTGGAGCGGGGAGTAGTGTCAAAGTGCAGAGCTAGGAAAACATCTAGATATCAATGGAAGAAGGTACCTACTACTACTACAAACTCACATCATCTGATTTTTAATCGATAGTTTGTCTGCTCTCTGAGGCTCTCTCCGGCAATGGACTGGCAGTCTAAGTATAAGTTAGTCATAAGTTTAGTACTGAGGATACGCTAATGTAATAAAACCTTAAATTAAATAGGTAATCCTTATTTAATTCGCACTTTTTTCGCAAAGCGCAACTGTGTAATAATGTTTGGGCCCTACATTTAGAAGTTGCTAAGTGTTAGTGAATACGAACATAATAATATGAGTATCGTCTAAAACGTAAAAATTGTCGATTGTTTGATCAAGCCTGAAGTGATTATTACAAGACGTGTACGAGCAATAACATTATTTGAGTCAGCGCTAGAATTAATTAAATAATAATTTATTGAGCTTATATTTATTCTTTAAATTATTTACTTAGTTTTAAGATTTCTTATTAGGTACAAATAATAATTTTTAAAAAATAAACCGTCCATGCAAATAATGTAAGTAAAAATATTTTTAATACATAGGTAGAAGCTAACTTCGTAAACGTGACAAGTAAAATGCAAGAGATTTCGTGACATTTATTTTTAAATAAGTTTAACTTTGGTGTTATTGTAAACTTCGATTACACTGTAGTGTTTGATCGAGGACAGTACATAAAAGTCACCATTTAATTATGTATATTTTATTACTAGTATTGTATTTGTTCCATATTACCTTGAAGGGTAATTTTAAAATACGGACACTAGTTGGTAAATATTTTTTTTTCTCGTTTTCATTTTGTGTTTAGTTAACTGTAACTCAAGTCGATATCTGTGTTATTTATTTGAATTTTGTAAATAGGCACGTACCTAAAATTTCCACTTACGTACCTAAAAATCTTAACTTATCCCCCTTTGTCTTTTTAACACTTACCTTATTTTTAATAAATAATTGAACTGGTTTATATTAATAGATACCTAATATAATAAAAAATGTCACAATTTAGTCTAAGGTAGTAATACATCACCTGTTCCATCCGTATGTGTAGGATTATGGGATATCTCAGTATAGTACCTAAAAGTTAAGGTACTTCACATTAGTTGATGTAGAAGATGTAAACAAAATCATTAAATTTGCAATATAGAATTACGACAATAAAAATATTTTTATAATGTACCTGTTTTTTTTTACCGACCATTCCTTTAGGAGAATATTTTTCTAAAACATAATTATGGCAAAAATATGATTTAACACAAAAGTTTAAGCTGAAGTGGAAAAAGTATGAGGCTACAGACTAAAAGGAACCAGTAACTAATTAAAAACTCAAATTGGAGTTAATTCAATTTTAAACTCAATGTTATTATGAATCTCGCGCTTTATGACCAGTTCGATCCAGCCCGTCCCTAGCTGTCCTCTCCCCAGCGACGCCCTAAGCCGAGGCCCGTACCCCACAGGGGGTGCCCTTAGCGTGTAGTCGCTTAGTTTGTAAGTTTTTATAAGCCCTGGCTGGAGGCTTAATATTATATTAAGGCCACCACAGGCAAGCCCGGTTAAGCAGTCGACAACCTTATAGGTTGAACTGCGAGAAGCCACTCATTTAAAAAAAGCGCTTTATGATATATCAGCATGAACGCAGCCCGCAGAACACACCCAATGTTCCTAGATTATTACAATATTTTCTAAGACTTGCTGGTGAAATATAACATCACACATAACATAACGCTACATGTATATATACTAAGCAGAAAGGTTCAGAGGTAACCTATATGTTAAGTTTGAATCCCACGTTTACTAAGGGGCAAACGAACATTAGCTATGAAATGCCTATTGAAAACCTTATAGCAATAGCACGGCTTGAAACCAGGACCTAAGCTGAGTCGTCAATTTTGTGACTGGTTCCGATTCGTTACATTAGTAAGTTTTAAAAATAGAAGTATTCAAAAAGCCAGCTAAGTAGCCACGATAACAATACTATTATCTGTCTGCTACAACTTATTAAAATCCCGTTCTATTCAAAGTTAACAAACTTCGGATCATTGTGATTATTGAGGCAAATAAGTAAATTGCCAACTCCAAAGAACTTATCAGGCAAAATCTTAATACCCAGGAGCATAGATATGTAAACAATGCGAGAACTGTCTTCCTACATTTCGCATAAGAATCTGCTCTAGCAATTCACACGCATGCTGCAACATCCTTACCTAGTAATTAACGAACTATTGTTTGTGTTCGTAATATGTTGAACATGGGTCGATTCATCATGAATTATTAGTACCTAATTAGCACGCTTGGCAGTCTTGTTGGTATAATTGCTGATGGTTTATGAATAGCTTATGAAGGGGTCTCATAACCATTTCTCTGAATTCCGAATAAATTTAAGTTCATAATTCCACATGAGACGAGGTTCCGAAGAAAATTCCGAAGTTTTCCATGTATAAATTTGCAAAATATTCGCAAATATATAGAATAACAGGGATATGGCCAACCGAGTGGATTCACACAGTCTTCTCTCCTTTACATAAAAAGGGTTCTACAAAGAAATGTAGCAATTAACGCCTTATTGCGCTCATCCACACGCAAGCAAGATCCTGCTGCATATTCTTAATGAGCGATTGAAAGCCTATCTGTCTAAAGAGATAGCACCAGAGCAAACTGGATTTGTGAAGGGAAGGGGTACTCGGTAGCAAATCCTCAAAGTTCGCCGGATTATAGAAAAAACCTCAAAAAGCCGAACTACATATGCTTTGTTGACTTCTCCAAGGCATTCGACTCGGTAAAATGGCCAGTTCTGTGGAATACTTTGGTACAAGTGGGTACTCCTTAACACCTAGTGCATCTCCTGAGGCGTCTTTATGAAAGCGGAACTGCATCACTACGAATGGACGACGTGCTATCATGCAACTTTTATCACAGTGCGGGTGTCTACAAGATTGCATTATATCACTACTCCTTTTTAACGTATACACCGAGCTCATATATGTATAATGCGCATAACTCTTAAGAACTGGATAGCCGGTACTGTGATTGGTGGCTACAGAATTGCAAACCTACGCTACGCAGATGACACCATCCTTTTCACCACTAGTTCTCATCAAATGGAGGAGCTGCTTGGAGAAATAGAACGTGTCAGGCTCGAGTTCGGATTAAAGATCAATCGCAGCAAGACGAATATAGTGGTTGAGGACCGCACAACAATAACTCGCCAAATGTGTCACAAATTGCGAATTGTGAAGTGATCTACTCCTATGTATACCTTGGCTCTTTAATCTCGAACAATGGTGGATGCATCGATGAGGTAAAAAGATGCATGGCTATCACTAGAACCGCAATGGACAAGATGAGGAAAATATCGAATCGATAGGCCAAGGCCACTAAGACCCGTCTTGTCCGAACACTCGTATTCCCCATATTCCTATACGCCAGCCTACCTATATCACGCCTTTTTTTATCTCCAAAGTCGATGCACTATATATTCTAATTATTCCCAACTACTTACTCAACGCAAGACTCGACTAGTACTGTAATGATGGTACTGAATGTTTGTGTGTGTGTAATAATTCAATTGGAAATTTTTGGATGCGCGAATCCTTACCTACTTGCCAGTTATGATTTTAGACCTTTTTTGTAGCAGGGTTGGACTGGGCCAGAATGGCCCGGGTAGCTCCCTACAAGCCCGGGGCCCGAAACGGTATAGTGACAGATGAAATAATATAGGAAAATAATCACTCTGCCAAGTCTTTTCCAAACTATGTTTAAGGTCGGCTTCTAGTCTAATTAGATGCAGCTGAGTACTAGTATTTTATAATGAGTGACTAACTATCTGACCTCACAACTCAGTTAAATTCAAATTCGGGTTGATACAAATAGTGTTGAAATTAGTATCATGATATTAATGTGTAAAATGGACAGAAGCCAGTTTGTAACAGAATTAGCTTATCAGAATTGCACTAGGCGACTCTAGAGAAAGGAAATACTAATCTCGACCCACAATAAGCTTTACCAGCTTACTCCTCAATGAGAGCATACACATCACTCCAAGCCGCACGCACCACATCCGCTAATAGTTGAAACAACTGATTGACGATCAACTGATGAAAAAAAAATAGTACCTATGTAGGTAGTTCTATCCAAAGTGTAGTGCAAAAATAAATTTTACATCTGTCAGTTCTTGATTTTTCCCGTATGAGTCAAAACACTTCTATTTATTTATGAAAAAGAAAATCAAAGAAACCGTTTATTCACTCTTCTTTCTTCGTTCAGTCTATTTCTCTGTTATCATCACATCGCTAATGTTTTTCAATTATCTAATTGTACCTACTATTTTTTAAGTAAATCGTATACATATTTACCTTGTTAATTTGAGTATTTATGAAGTTGGCAGTAGTATCATCACAGCGCTAATGTTTTTCAATTATCTAATTGGACTAATTGTTAAGTATGTCGTACACATATTTATCTTGTTAATTTGAGTATTTATCATATGTTTGTATTTAAATAATTATCAATCGCTATACATTGATATTCAATCGATTCAATTGATTTTTCAATCGCTTCTCTATATTGCACCTACAACTTTTCTCTGCATCACCCAAAGATTGACTGGAAGAGAATGCCTATGGCATTAAAGGCCGCCTCTGTATATTTGTGTGCTTAAAGTGTTAAATAAGTAATAAACATCTCATCTCTTCTTCACTTTGGAGGGCAATGTACTGAAAATGTTATATTTATGTACTTATATAAATAAAATATTTTTTTACTAATATGTACAGGAAAGCTCCTAAACTCAGAATCTAAAATGCAAGAGCGAGTGAAGCGTGGTCAAAAACTTTTGCATTTTGGATAAACGATATACTTTATAATATGTAAGTCGTTAATAAAAGTTTGTGGTGAAAGCCGGGCCCTAAACAGCGCGGTCTCCTATCTACAACTTGGCTTGCGGCAAGACCCGCAAGCCCTGTTTTGTAGCTTCCTCTGCAAACGCTCGCTGCGTTTAGTTATTACAAAGAATCGTCAGAAGTAATTTTGGTTAATTCCCACCACTACAATTATTACAAATAGCCCATATTTTCTCTTTTTATTCGTAATTTATATTCGAAAATGTAGGCTGCTTTTAGTTTTGAAATAATATTTAGAAACAAATAACTGCGATGAAACTAAACGTAACTACTACTGTCAAGTTCAGAACAACCAGCCAAAGAAGTGTCAAAATTACGTTCGCCAAGTAAATCGTACGAGTAGTAAATTACAAAAATAATACAAATAATAAATATAACGCGCATTTTTCAATAAAATACAATCCGAAGTTAACGCGTGTAACGTAATTTCCCAGTAATGTGATCAATATGACCAAACAAAATAAAAGAGAACATGGTGCTAATGGTTTAGTATGACGACGTGCCTGAATGAACTAAAAAAATGAAAAAGTGTCTTGTTTTCGTTGATCAAGTGTGAAGGATATTACTGCCGCCATGTTTCGTAGCAGGAGCTGGTTCGGGGCCTCATGGGGGCGCCCGAAAAACCCTCATTCCTTAGAAAGATTGAAGTATTTACATAATATTCTTTGTAAAAACACAACAGTGTCCGAGAGTAATCGGGGTACCTTGGTGGAGTCGCTCAGGTGTATAGCAGAGATATTGATATGGGGCGACCAGAATGACAGCTCCGTTTTTGAGTAAGTATTCATTCATGGTAATTATTTCAATATTTGTATGTAAACAATGCATGTTAAGTTATTACTTTGTGGTTAGGAATACTAATTAGTAAGTAAGACTTATTTACCAAGGATTTCTGTAGATAGCCCTAAAAGTTATCATAATAGTTTTTATGGCCTATTTCATTACCCATAAGTCACAATCATGTTTGATCAAGTGCTGAGTCATCCAAGCAGTATTTATTTTGGAATAAATACTGCTGGGATGATTACATTCCATTTTTATGATTTTGACCCTATTATTTCCCAGCCAGAGTAAACCATGGCTTAAACAATGTATGTATGCTACCTCAATTCACATATTGTATTGATATATTACCTATTAGTCTCAAGATTCCACTTTTCTACTGCACAACTTGCTAAACAGGTTTGATGACTTGAGCCTGGTTGTTTATTTCTGAATCTTTTTCCTTCATATTACTTGGTGAAAAATATTAAAAATAAATTAAATGTACCAAGGTATTTCTGTTTATTGTTTTAAACTAGATGTACTATCACATCAAGAAACTTCAAACCACTTTGAATTTGCCATACTTTTTGTCACATATTTGTAACATTTGGTTTACAGGGCAAGCGCTTGCTTGTCATGTATATGTGACAATGCTGTTTAAAAGGTTAAGTAGCTTATACCTATAATAGGTTAAGCTACTACATAAGCTACAGCTATTGTTACAATGGGTAAATGAAGATAGGCTTGAACTCGGTATTATTACATAAAAAATATTGCAGAAGTAACTTAAAAATATTTTTAAACCTTATCTAGGTACAAGTTAAGTGTTTCCTACCTAACTACTCTTAGTAAAATAACTAGAAACAGTCTTAGGTCCCTATCTGTGCTCTTTTAAAGTCCAGACAATAACATGGCCAGATTAATCCTAAGGGATCTATGGACACTAATCTTGAAGTGTGTTTTGTAGAGATAACCACACAAATTTGAGAATCTGAGTGGAGCTGTCCCATTATTGTTTAAATATCTCTTTAAAAAAATGTCTCTTTTAGGTCAGTTTGGCAAAAATTTTGACATAATTCCCAGATTTTAGATTATTTTGCTCTACAATTCAAATATAATAAATCTGTCTTAATTTTTCAGCTTCTTTTTGGAGAAGAATATGCTGTCGTACTTCTTGAAGATCATGAGACAGAAATGTGGAGGCTCGTCATATGTATGTGTGCAGCTGTTGCAGACCTTAAATATACTGTTTGAGAATATCAGAAATGAAACATCCTTGTGTAAGTTATTTTAATGTAGACCTATGTTGTGGGTTATCTGATTCATTGTTTTGGTTATATAAATGTGATTATTGATTTGTACAAATCATAACATTTTGGTCACACAAATTATTGTTTTGATTTTGATATTAGTTTTGACTGTTGTATGACTAATTTCACCATCAAGTTTCGTATTAAAAACCAAACAGTTGAGTAATGGTAAACTATTTAGTGTACACTACTTTTTTTTTTTAAGTTTGGGAAATCATCAAATGACTTCTTCTGCTCTTGGTGGAGCGGAAGGGCGTGTCAGGCTCTTACTGACTAAAACCCATCCGTGGTCCTTCTAAAGCCGTTTGGTTTCTGGGGGCGGTGACTCTTTCGAACAAATTCCCGAACTATTTTACACTACTACATACTAGATATTGTTTCTGTCTGAATATTGATACTGAAAGCAGATTTTCAAGTCATCATCACTTGAATATGACAAGTATAACTATTGCCTATGTTATCACTGTATGGTTTCAATATCAACGAAGTTTCAATTTGTTGGGAGTTTTATTTGAAAGTTATAAACAATGAATTTCCTTGACTAAACATTGTGTTTTATATACCGTTCAAAGGAAACCACAATGTGGGAATTCCCTATTTTAGACATAGTTCTAAGAGCCATATACTTGTTACAGATTATTTGCTGAGTAATAACCATGTGAACTCAATAATAGTGCACAAATTTGACTTCTCTGATGAAGAGGTCATGGCTTACTACATATCTTTCCTCAAGACGCTCAGTTTGAAGCTCAACAATCATACCATACATTTCTTCTATAATGAGGTAAGATTTAAAAAAAAAACTTAATGTTGACTGTGAAATGGGGTATTTGTTGCTAAGTAGCCCAATTCTCATCCCTGCTTTCATAAAAATTTGCATCAGGGCAGCGGACTCATCTGTTCAACCGTTCCAATCAACTGTTCCGAGCCATCATAATCTTTGAATTGTACTGCTATGGTTTTTACGGGTATATTTAATATTTAATAAAACATGTATCATTTGAGGGTATTACAAGGAAAATTCTCAAACCAAAAATATAAAAGATAAGACGTAAAACTGTTTGTTTGTTTCTGTTAAAGGACTCATCAGATTACGAATTTATAAATAGAAAGCAATTAATTTTTACCCTGTTAAATGCATGGCATCTGCAGGGTAGGCGGTGCCTTAGTAAACAGATATTGAAAGGAAATGGAAGTGATTAATCCATTCAGTTCTGACTAAACTTGTTATTTACATTCATAAAAATTATCTTCATAATACCTACAGTGTTCAAAAACAGATATATTATCATTTCATTGTAAAATAAATGACCACAACCACATTTTTTTTGTCCCGGAAAATATAAAGATTCTTGTTCCTTACGAATACCACGCGACCCATGTAAGCAAAGCCGCGGAGAAGGATAGTCAACACAAAACAAGCCTTCTTCTGCATAATTATCGTGTCGATGGTTTAACAGATTATATTTGAGCCCGGTAGGTGGCCAGGTTTATTGCATAGATGGAGGCGTTAATTAAGTCATCTTAGCTGCAAGTGTATGTATATTTGGGAACTCCAGCAAGTGGGACATAGTCTGAACCGCGCCACACTCAAACTGGTTGTTTGATGGATCAATGATCCCCCAATTTGCCTGACGCCGGGTTATATTTGCAGCGGCCTACTGGGGTAAAGGCGGCCTAAAGGAATTTATAGAGACTTGACGTCATGTCTAGTTCAACTACATGTAACAGTTTCTCTTATCAACTGGCAATTATGTTAGTGAGATAATAGAATCAACAGCTGCATAGGTACATTGGTGTTTGTCGAATGCGGATATGCAAATGTCAATTTTACGCGTTAGTCTAGGTGCCAATTAAGGATAGATTTTTTTTATTACGATAGGCTCGTGTTTGACCACTATCTCATCTGATGATAAGCGATGATGTGGTCCATTGAAGCAACTTAAAATGTGGAATGGGTCAAATCTCGACAAAAAAGGTGCTGATTCATTGCCATTCTTTTTTAATAAGTATTATATTTCTGTACATTGATATCTGCGTTCTAAAATATGGACGAAACTCAAGGCTTCGTTTTCTTGTGGTGTCAATTTTCAGTCACGAACTATAGCGTGTTTCGTTTGAAGGTATTACAGCAAAATATCCGTTGTATGCCATCACATTTACACGACATAATAATATCTAGTTTAGGTTTAAAATGTCAGTCAATCACGGACGGATGGACACCTACAATAAAATTGGTTACCAGGGTCGTAACATAATGATTTCTAGGTATTCGTTCCTTACATATATTAACCTACCTATCTAATTGTACAAGACCTAAGGCCACGGAATCAAAAGTAGCATATCACTGATAATGTAGCTTTCTACTAGTAAATTAATATATTTGTAATCGAATCTGAGCTTCCAGGAGTGATCTCTTACAAGAATCATCAATTTTACCTATTTATTTTATTCGTTAAGATTTGTATGCAGATGGAGTACCCAATTAATAAGGTCGTCTATACTTTGAAAGTGACATACTATTAATATTGGCAGCATACGAAGGATTTCCCGCTGTATACGGAGGCGATCAAGTTCTTCAACCATTCGGAGTCAATGGTGCGCATTGCTGTGCGCACTCTTACCCTCAACGTGTACCGAGTGCAGGATGCCAGCATGCTCAGGTTCATTAGGGATAGGTATGTATTGTTGATTTTTTCTATAGGTACGTAGTCTATCCACCCTAGACAAGAGTGTCAATTCTACTTATTCCACACATATTTGACAGATGCGAACGTTGCTTATAAATAAGTAAAATTGGTCACGTTGTTCAGTCGCTTTATGATAGCTGTGATACTGGGGTCTAAAAGTAGTGACAAAATAGATTGTAATTTCGAATAAAAAAACTCGTTTCAAATTAGTACCGAATACAAGCGAATACGAATCGATTCCTACTCGATTGTTAATCAGCCGGTTGATTCTGTAAACATGTCGAAGTGCAGGCTTGGGAGAAGTGATCACGAGATGAGCTGTCAATCCATATAATCAAGATGGAATGCAGCTCACTTCGTGATCACGTGACACCTTGATTATATGGATTGACAGCTCACCTCGTGATCACTTCACCCAAGCCTTCACTTCGACATGTTTACAGAATCGACCGGCTGTACATTTCAGGAGTATATAAGCCAGCTGATTAAAGGTTGTACGAACTGACTTTGTCATGGGGGCTGGTATAGTCTATGATTTATCTGGATGCGTGTCAAAGCTCTATTGACATTGAACTTGAAACGTCGACGAGCTACAATTTACGATGTGGTCTAGCTTCGATTTCGACGTAATGTCGCGATGTCGCGCGTTGGGTAAACTTAGAGTAGTTTCAGTTGCCATCGAGGCTTATAAGGTGACAGTGAACTATGATATACTCCTTCGGACTGTTTTGAAACTGCAATCTACTGCTTTTACACCTGCATCCAGTTCTAATGTACTACGGAAATGTGAGGGCTTCGATGCCTTGTGAGATAAAGTGAACTACGTGCGAATAAGTGCGAAACAAAGTCATCATCCAAGATGAGGCTCAAGGATATGGACGATAAAATTTTGCAGTCTAGTTTTTCGTACGTCTGTCTAGTTACATGTCATCAATAATAATAATACGTTCAATTTATTTAGAATAAATGTAGTGTTTTTGTGGATGGGAAATCATTAAATGACTTCTCGCGGTCTTACTGACGAAATCCCACCCGTGTTCCTGCAAATGCCCTTTGCGTTCCAGGGCGGCGGTAACTGTTTCGAACAAATAAATGTAGCCTACAATTTAAAAGCTGCGCATATTTTAACTATGTGGCTATCTCGGCTATTTCATTAGTGGTCATTAATATGCTAACACAATTTGCTGTCCCACAGGACCGCGGCTCCGTACTTCAGTAATCTAGTTTGGTTTATTGGGAAACATATTCTAGAACTGGACGCGTGCGTCAGGAACGACGCTGAGTAAGTCACGATATTATGTTACTTTTGATTTTGTTTTGGTCTGTTTTGTTATGTTCGGTTTTAATTACAATTTTTTTTTATTATTGTAGATATATTTTGTTGAATTTTTAGTTTGTATTTTTGTTTTTAAAGTTTCAATCAACCGGTTACATACTAAATGTACCAAATTCAAAATCAAATTTTTAATCTATCTTCGTACAGACAATATTTACGACTCAAAATTCAGAAATTCTTTTTCCAGCCACCAATCGCAACAGAAACTGGATGATCTTGTTGCTGAGCACCTCGACCACCTCCATTATATCAATGACATCTTATGTCTAAACATTCCTGATCTAAACGATGTACTGACGGAGCATCTCTTGCACAAACTGCTAGTGCCTCTATACATTTACTCACTCACGTCCGAAAGTGTAAGGCGGTTACAATCCTCCTCACCCTACAACCGAGATCACATACAAAGCATAGAGGCTATCACCAGAAACTTAGAAGCTATACTTAAAGGCAAGAACGCCGAATCTCCATCACGAATGACATTCCCCCGACAGAGAATGGAATCAGAGGACGAGACCAAACCTTCGGTGTCGTGTGTCGTGTCCCTGTTTCTGTTATCGCAAGTGTTCCTTATTATAACGCACGGGCCGATTGTGCACGCGCTGGCCTGGATCATATTACAATCGGACTTATCAGTTTTCGAGGACGGCGCGACCAAGATACTAGAAATGTATATTAGCAATGCAAAGTCCAATGTCAAACTAGAGTTCTCTAAACCGCAACTCAGTCTAGAGAAGGCTTTAGAGAACACTTCAAGCGAGAGGGACTACACTACCCCAGAATACAGTGGTCCTAAAACATTCGGTTACGATACCGATCATTCGAGTTGTGATCTCGATCCTGAGTTAGTTTCGACTTCTCTTCCGTCCACTTCACATATAAGCGAGTCGTCGAGCATCGATCAAGATTCCACCGAAGATCTCGTTACTCAAATACACCCTGCAAAGACTTCTAGCTCGGGGACTCTCAAAGCGAACATGCCCGACTCGCCTTTGCCCGATTCAGGGATCGAATCGAATTCGTCGAAAACGAACGAATACAACAATATTACTGATGAGGAGAAGCAGAAGCTGCTTGGTGTAGCTCCGAGTACTTCTGCGGAAAGGTCAGCGACCTTAGACAGTATACTTGAGAGAGAAAGCAAGGAGATTGAGAAAAGGCCGTTTTTGAAGACGATACTAGACTCCTTGGACTGCAGCGAAAATGACTACAAAGCGTTGTTCGCTCTCTGCTTGCTGTTCGCATTGATCAACAATAAAGGTGAGCAAACATTTTACATGTAGCCAGTTTGTAGATAAAATCGTCATATTGTCCGACCTTTATGATGCCATTCACCTTACATTAGATTTTATTTAGTTTTCCTATTGTTTGAATTGAGGTCAAACTAACATTTGAATGCTGTAGATATTATAGAGTTATAAAGGCAGCTGGACTTTCAAGGTATTTTTTTGGAATGAATAATTTGAACCTTATTGCAGTGCAACTTCCGAAAAGGCTTGACCTTAATGCCCGTTCGAGTAAGGTCAATGCACAGCGCAATGCTCGATTCAAATATTTTCTTTTCTTTTTTTGAGTTCACGTGTTCCGATTATAATTTTATATAGGTACAAGTAGGACCTAAAACGTTAAGAATGCTTGTTCTTTATACTAATTTTTATCTTTTCTGTCTTTTGCTTCCTTCGGATTATGATAGTGGGTAAGTTAGTTTCACTCATATTCCATTTTTTTATTAGTTACATTGTCCACGGAACATACAGACTGCCCTTTGGAGCAGCTTAGCACGCGATTATTTCGTGTTCCTAATTACTTGTGTCACGAAATTTCGCAAGGGTCAAAATGACCCAGTCGGACTATTTAACCTTTTGAACGCCACTGTCACGTATAGGTGACAAGCAAGCGCGTGCCCTGTACGCCAAACGTCACAAATACGTGACAAAAAGTACGGTAAATTTGTGGCTTGGCGTCGGCGGCACGCCGATGCGTTTATGCTCTAGCATTCAAAAGGTTAAGTACAATATTTTTATTCAATAAATAAAATAGGTACTGCCGTGTTATCTGGACACAGCAATCGATCCATCCCATCTGTTCCAGCGTAATGCATGATTTTAGCCTGCAGTTGCACTCACTAACCGTTCCCTACTATGTTTGCTACAGTAAACCTACAAAGTTGCATAAAAACTTTTTGTTCACCATCTTATCAGCTGGACATAGGCCACGCATGACTTTAACTCACCATGTAGTCGATTCAAGAAATATAAGAAATTAAGAAACATTTTACATTGTATCATGGTAGTATAGCTAGCACACACTGACACCATTAATTTTCCCATTCTAGGAGTGAACACAGAACTACTGGACACGCTGCTATGTCCCGAGGAAGAGATAACGGCGGGT
>NDFZ01005380.1:382667-397365 GCA_002192655.3 Mamestra configurata
CAGCGCACGCCACGCGCCCGCCGCCGACACGCTGCGTGCGCGCGCCGCCGCGCTCGCCAGGAACTTCTACAAGTGCGACGATATCTTCCTCGACATGTTTGAGGATGAGTAAGTGATTTCATTGCTGTTTTTTTAATACTTGCTGCGAAATGTGACATGGTAATGAAATAACGTAAAATGTACAGAGTTTAAACGAGGTTATTGTAGTTTTTTTTATAAGCATAGCCGCTGTGTAGTAAAGTCCATTTTGCACTGTATAAGTTCAAGTTGTGTCTCTGTTGTTGTGTGATGTTGTGTTGAATGAGTGTGTGCGATGATGATGTATTTTTTTAATAGGCTGTGAATTAAGAACTTATTCCCGAATATAATGAGGGGAATTTGTGGAATGGATAGAGGTAGGCTTTATTTTAATAACGTCAATACAAAATATATTAGGTACTCAAATGATCTTTGTCATTTAAGGCACTTTTGTACGGTACGTGGGTAGTACATTATAAAAATGGCATTCACATGTCATATTATCCGATAATATATCTTTATCACACGCAATAATGAGAAATATCCATTGGCATTATCAATTACAGCCACAGTTTATGGCTGTAATTGATAATGCCAATTTGCAAATGTTATCGTATCTCTCTATCTAAAAAACTGATGGGCAAAGAACATCCTTGTTGAAACGTAAACGAAACCAAAAATCGGCCCAGTGCGAATCTGCCGCAGACATCTTTTTTTTTAAATATTTTATTTCAAAACAACAAAACTTCTTCGTTTCTTATAGGTTTTCCTGCCATCTTATTAAATTAAAAAAATAAGTACAGAACTATTTGCTGTATTTTTTTTAACTCACATTCTCTCAAAACGAACCATATAAAACCACAACCACTCGTTTCTGTATGGAATTGAATGATTTGTATCCATCGCCACTAACCCAAGCATCAACTTGAGCGTTAAGTTGGTTTTTAGTGACCATTAACATAAAAAAAAGTATGGCTTACCATCAAAACTAAACTTCGTGATGTACATAATAGTTTGTTGTTCCTTAATTGGATAATTGTCTCAAATTCGGAATTCAAATATGGCCATTCATTTGCACAGGTACTGCGAGACGAGCAAACGGCCGCTTAACGTGGAATGGCTGTGCATGGACGCGGCCATATTGTTGCCACCCACTAGGACCCCTATGTCTGGCATCGCCTTCGCCAAGAGACTGCCCAGTGGAGAGGTAATTCATGTGTGATGGAAGCATACAATCGTTTATTTGATAACTAGCTTCAACCAACGGACATACTCCCAAGGGAACATACTCTCGGGATAAAAAAAGATACTATGTCCTATGCCAGGACATGATCTACCCGTATGCCAAGTTTTATCCAAATCCGTTCAGCCGTTAAGACGCGAGTAGGTAACAGACGGGCAGAGTTACTTCCGCATTTACAATATTGAAAACAAAAAAAAAAAACATTCGTGTCCTCAGAATATTGTTTCGATTCGATGAACATCAAATTTACTGCTTTCATAAAATTCTTACGAAAACAGTCAAATAAGTTATTGAAACTGTCAAAATATTATTAAATAACGATGATTTACTATTTATTGTAATACTAATAACACTAAATTATACTAAATAAATATTATTTCAATCAGATGGAACGAGCAAGGCGAGCAATACGCACCTTCTTTCTGATCCGGGACTTACATTTGAAACTCACCGGGAAACCAGAAACACAGTTGCCTCTAACTAATCCAGTACCGTTCGTTCAAGTTGGAGACGTTTTGGACCTTAGTAAGTATTTTAAATTTTATTTATTTCTGAAGAAACACTTAAAACAGTAAAAAAAAGGAACCAGTAAACGCCTACAATTTAACTCAATATTCAAGATTTTTTACAATCTCATGTGTTCCAAATGGGTCAAGAATATAAAAAAGGTGTTATTAGGATATAAAAAACTCATTCGGCATAAGTCCTGGCCATTCGAGTCGAGGAAATAAGAACAGCCATATAATTTGACAAAGAAAGAATACATTTAGAATAAAAATATATAGCATCTGAAAGTTCTGTGACGAAAAGCAGCCAGCAATTTAATTTATTAAGTAAATCTTCTTAGAATTATTATTTGTTGGATATTCTCCGAAACCTTCAAAACATGTAGTTAGTGTTAGTGTGGTTATATCAGTGTATCCTACCTATGTGGCTGTATGTTGTAATACCATAGTCAAAATCGAGTTCGCTATTGAAAAATTGGTTTTGAAAATGGCGGGTTTTTATTTTAATTACGATTTTTTCTTTTACAGATGATTCTGATCTCATATCTTGTGATATTATACAAAAGGACGGTACTTGGCAGCATAGGTTTCTTGCAGTAGACAATATACAAATAATTTTAGTTGAACCCGACAAACAGAGGCTTGGATGGGGTGTCGCTAAACTCGTTGGAAGCCTGCAAGACTTAGAAGTAAGTTAAATAATTTTGCATTAAATTAAACTAACATTCATTCAGTCTTATCTCTTACGTGTCAAAGTTGATTTTTCAAAAAAATAATCGTTATCATTGTTTTTTTTTGCATCTAGATAAATCAGGTACCAAATCAATGTAATTTTATTTTTCTAGAACTTTGTTTTTATAATAGATTTTTAAATCAATTATTGTTTACGCCTTCTTTGATTTCGTATCCTAGCACTTTATTGTTAGTAAAGAAAAACATACTTCACGTTCTTTTTAAAGTTTTATTTTGCTTTTACTATCGCAAGCTTCGTCACTACTTGAAGCTTCATAGAGTGAATTTCAATATATAGACATAAACTAAGGCCATTTTAATTGGTCACATTTGACAGTTGAGTAGAGAGGGATAGAAGATCGCTTTAACATTAAATGCGTAAATGCTAAAGAGGTTTATTTCATGTCTCTTTAATACTTACTAGTAAGGCAATGTTGTATTCTGCTATCAAATGAGACCTATTAAAATGGTCACAGTTTAGTAACGCTTACATAGTGCCTTGTAAAAAGTCCAACATCAATATTATAGAATGTTTTCAAGAGGATTAAAAGTGTCATGCATCTATGGCTGTACAAAAACCTGCTGTTCCATACATTCACATCGTGTCGGTGTAGCACTATTGTATAGAACAGCAGTTTATCAATATTTCAGAGTTGGTTATATTTTAAACTTATGATTAGATGCATTCAGTGACCCTAACCTGTGTTATAATCACAGATCGGTATAGGTAGATTATATTTACCTAATCATCGTGGAAGTAAGTAACATTGAGTTGTATATACCTCCTCTAAAATCCCGGAATCATAAACATGACAATTGTATCCCGGGATTTAAGAACATGCAAATTACTTATTGCGCTAAATACATTTGAACAAAATTATTATATTGAAGAATCTTATTATGTTTTTAGAGTTCCGTACCTATGTACTAAAACTGTTAAATTAAATAGCTTTGTTTTCGCACAACTCTTTCTTCTTTTGATTCTTCAAATCAATCATTTTTAGTCCAGTTCATGTTTTAATAATCCCGGATTTTAATTGTCATGATTTCTTTTATGTTTTCGGGATTTTACAGGAGGTATAAATCAACTGTATGTTACTTATTTGCACGAACATTAGGTAAATACCTATTTCGATCTCTGCTTATATTAAGAAGAAGAGGCTGGGTTTTGCATGCACTATCGCTCCTGAAAATGTTTTATACTATTTAATTTAACAATAAGTACGTTGTTTATCTAAGGCATGATTTATTTGGTTGTTGTTTTCGTACCAGATCCAAGGAGACAAAGAAGACCCCCGCTGCCTGCACCTGACGATACACAAGCCGCGCGTGGGCGCGTCGGGCGCACTGCCGCGCACCGTGCTGTTGCGAGCCAAGTTCAAGTTTGACGATCATATTCGCAGTATGGCTGCTAAGCAACGACTTACTAAGGTAGGTACAATTTTGAACAGACATTCTGCGTGCTGGTGAATTTTTGGAAGCCTTCAACTTAATTGTTTATAAATCTTTGGTCTTATGTTAGATAACTGACTAAATGTGGGTATTATTCTATTCACTTAGCCCATCCCTTTAGGAATATAGGATTTCAGCTTATTGGTATTGTCTTTTTGTTTGAACATTGGTGATATATGTATTGATGAGTATAATAGCCCACATGTAACCTTAGATTGATATTAGACATTGGTTAAGTTTAAATCTTTGATAAGGCACATGGAAACCACGGTTTTAGACTTATTGAAATCTACCATATGGAAAAATCTACTTATGATGTATTTTGCAGCTTACTTCCCGTCCCTTTCCCAAAGGAAACGGTCAGTAAACACCGGTTACATCTGGTTTAAAAACCGTTATTTTTCCATAGGTCAAAGTAAACAGCTTCAATAAAGCATTCCCAATGTTTTGTTCCCAGGGCCGCACGAAGTCTCGTCAGAAGAAGATGCAGCAGATCGGCCGCCTACTGGAAGTGTCGGGCATGTGTGCTCCTGCCATGGCGCCGAGACACCGCCCACTGTTTGCTAGACCAGCACTGGCCACTGTACGACGAGCCACAGGTAAGCATTTTTGTACATAGTCGTATCTGTTTTAAACTAGAAACTAAAGATTTTCGGAATCTTCTCATTTCTTATTAGGAAAGTTATTTATCTACTACTCGTTCAATAAAACTGGGTATTAACAATAGATACTAGATCAACAACATTCTGTTTAATATAAAATATGATATTTATCGAAAATATTCACTCTTCTTACTACTTTCCATTCCAACCTCACCGTCTAAACTTACTATAGAGAATACTAGTTGCCGCGTGATTGTCGAAAATTATCCCAAGGGAACATATTCCCGGGATAACAATCCTGTATCCTGTGTTATTCCAGGCTATAATCTACCACTGTGCCAAATTTCATTAAAATCCATTCAGTAGTTTTTGCGTGAAAGAGTAACAAACATCCATCCATCCATACTTACAAACTTTCGCGTTTATAATATTAGTAGTAGGTTTTAAGCGGGACTTGTACGTTTTGTGTAAAGATTCTTGCTTGTCTTCCAAAAGCCACGTTCTACAATGGAAGGTTCTGATTGATAAAAACATTATTTTATCATCATCATCATCCTGCACTTATCCCAGGGTACTTGGGGTCAGCACGACACGTTTACTTCTTCCATTCTCACGTGCCAACCGTCACTCAAAATAACATTTCTCATTTGGTGACTAATAACCAATGCTTACAATGATCCCTTGTACGGAATCAATATCACACTCTATACAGTTGTGTCGGTAGGTGGAGAAGACGACACAGACCGGCGCCTGCGCAGGCCCAGCGGACACATGCTCAAAGATGGCATCGTCGTCTACAGAGAACGTACTACTAGCAGAGAGAGGTGAGCCACTTCATGTTTATTTTTTATCTAGAACTTTGTCGTTTAGTAACCCTTTTAGAACGGTGTTCGTGTGATCCCCTCTGTGGGTTAAATATACTTGAGATATTGAACCTTTTGAACGCCAGAGCATAAACGCATCGGCGTGCCCCCGACGCCAAGCCACAAATTCGCCGTATTTTTTGTTACATATTTGTGACGTTTGGCGTACAAGGCTCGTGCTTGATTGTCACGTATATGTGACAATCAAGCGTCCAAAAGGAAAATAGCTCAAATACAGCCATTTATTAGATCAACCCTACTATGAAGTCTTAAAACGAGCATGATTCCGCTCTAAGAGAGAGACGGAGCTATACATAGCGAATAGCACTATCCCTTTTACATCATCGGAATTGGATGGCATTAGCACGTCATCACCTGAGGTGACTGCCAGCTTCTTAGTAACACTACCCACGTCACAAACCCGCGAGCATGATATATCTAAGCCAGACATTTAGGTAATATTGGCCAAACAACAAGAGGACATAGATCCCTCACTTAGCCAATTGTCGTGGATGTTTTACAGCTTCTTCTTCAAAGCGCGTTGATGACAAAAAAGCTTCTATCTAAATTAATCCCATGCCTAGCCCAGTATTCGGCCACAGCATTGTCGGATTAAAGGTGAGCCATAGTCTGCGGAGAGACGCCGCATAAACACTGAAGACCTTGAACTTTCCGAGAACCCCCACATGTCCAAATTGTGTTTGTTGCCGTCGACCTGAGTGCGAAGTCTGTTAACCAGCGCGTTGCCCATCATCACGGCCATTCGTTTATCAGCTCAAATCAAAATCAAAAGTCATTAATTCAAATTAGGCTGAGTGCCAGCACTTTTTGAACGTCAAAGTTCTTATAAAGACAGTCCCCCAAAACGCTTGCCCGTCACCACTTCCTAGTGTTTTAGCTGGGAAGAAGAAGTGGCGCAACAAACTCCCCAGTTTTGCTTAGCAAAACTCATCATCATCATCATGTCAGCCGAAAAACGTCCACGGCTGGACATAGGGTTCCCCCAAGTGTTCCTATAAGAACTGGCCCCTTGTGTCTCGCATCCATCGGCTACCCGCGACCCTCACCAGGTCATCGGTCCGCCTTGTGGGAGGCCTTCCAACACGTGCGTTCCAACATTGCGTCATCGCCTCAAGACCACCATGCATGTAATAAGCTGCTTACCTAAGCCACATTATTTTCTATTACAGCAGTGTATCCCGAAGCAGCAGCGCCCACGGCTCTCGGGAAGGTTCGCCACGGTCACGCTCTGAAGAGATACCCATGGAGGACATCAAGAGGAACGCCGTCGTGTCCAGTCTAGCGGCGCCGCCCGTTGTACCACAGGTATGTACCTAACTACTGTTAACAGAACTTATCTTGTGTTTGTCTTGCTTTCACTGGAATTCAGAATCTGTGATAGTAAAATTAGAATTTGATTGCAAGTTATCAAGACCTTGTCACACGAGGTCACACAAATATCAACTTAAACTACGTAAAACCAAAGTAGAAAGTTGAGTAAGTAACGAATCAGAGATTTTGAATTCAAGTATACAATGTTAGCCATTAGTACTCCTCTGCTGAACATGACTTCTATTCCCGAACCAGTCAATGTTTCAGTGTTATTGAGACTAAAATTAATTGGGATCCACGAAATAAAACAATTTGTTCAAATGACGCTCTTATTTCGATTTAACCAACCAAATCGATGGCTCCCTTTCAATCTCAGTTTATTATTTAAGCCCATGTGATGTTATGTCCAGCAGTGGACATCTACGGGCTAATTGAAAAGCCTTGTCCTACCCACATACTCTCAAAACATGACTGACCCAGATATTCTTTTTGATTCCGAACAAATCTCATCGAAACAAGAACTTATCAAACGATGCAGACGAGCAGATGAATTTAGATGAAAAGTTGAACATCCATACTGTGTAATGTATGTATTAATAGTAGTCATTGTTTAATTATATTTACCTACATTATGTAAGACATGGACGTAGCCGAGGTTCAAGTAAAATTGGCAAGGGATATCAGTAGCACCTACTTACGATTTATTTTTGAGAAGAGGGTCTGCTCATTCTTTTTTTTAATGGCTTTGTACTAGAATCGTACTTATACGAAATAAAATTAATTTTGGATTCTCGAATAAACTCATCACACCAAATATCAAGTTATCATCCATTTTTTTTTATTGAACCCGCAGAAAGGCAATCGCGGGGTGCAAACAAACATTGATTATTCTCTTTCTGTTTTCGCTCTAAATCCAGTAATTTAACTTAGTTCGTTGATGTAATCGTTCTGGCTACGTTCATGTCCAGGCAGCTCTACAAATCCTCCCTTTATCCTTTCAGAGTCAACCAAGCACATCGAAACCTCTCCTCAAGCCGAGCAACTCTTCAGAAGAAACATCTTTCATGTCGAGCGAGCCTTCACGACCGAAACGCATCAAGGGGCTCGTAGAAACCATATGATATTAGCTGATACACGCGACCTTCGGGAGAATATCACGGTAAAATGCACTTATTCTCTTCGTCAATAAGGAATATAATCAAACAGAAGGATTGTAAGGAATTGTGCGATGTTATGCAAACAAGATGTGATAAACGAGTCATATAATGATTGTGTCGCTTTGGACAAAGCGCCTTTGAAACCGTTTTGTATTAAAGAAAGTTAAAAAAAAACTAGTAAGAGGTTTAAAGGGGTAGTGGGATAAATTAATGGCTCAAAGACGAGTGTTTAAGTACTAAAAAAAAAAAAACTGGGTCAACGATCTCTTTGGTCCCTCTCCCTTAATTAACAAAGTAAATGTTGATGTCATCGCTTACACTTTTTACTGTTTTAACCAGTTATGTGATGTGAGATTTTATTTTCTATTTGTGTAAATTTTACTAACCATTATTTTATGTTAACGTTTTGACGAATTATGGTCTAGATTGAAGGCTATAAAAAATGAAATGTAGTTTATTGAATGTTTGTTTATATACCTATGCACATAGACAATCTGTGGAGTATTAAATGAATAGTTGTAAATTAGTTACGTTTCGTGGCATGCTCTGGTTGACAATAACTCCGATGTGTTAGGATAAGGATTGTCACGGTTAAAAAAAAAGCTTCTGGAATATCATTGACCATGAATTATTTCAATATTCGTCCACGGGTAAAGCGCAAATTGTTAAGAAGTTTCGTATTGGCAGCTGAGATGCATCATATCCATTGACTTATATAGTAAGGACAGGACGACCGTACGTTTTTCTGAAGCCACAAATTAGCCCGTCGAGACCGAAGCGACTCGCCACACGGTCGGCAATCTTCGGGAGAGAGGGAGAGAAAAATGTAGTGTTTCTTAATGGCGGACGCAAAAATGCAAATATTTGGTCGACCCTATCTTACTATTTAAATCTGTGATCATATCATATTTCATGAAAATCTTGACGTTTTTCAATACTTCATAGAAGTTTAATTTTGTACTATACTGGATGTGTTTAAATCTTTAGCCTTAGATATCATATAGGCGGTCGAATATTACATTTTTTCAGCCACATTCATGTAAGTATTATTTCAGTTACCACCTAAAAACAATACTTATTTATTTTTTTAGGTTCTTAATTATATCAATACTTATTTTATAGGGTATGTAATTATATTTTTCTAGAATAGTTTTCGTATTGGCAGTTCCATTTCCGTGTTTAAATACTGTCAAAGCTGAAACTATGAAGTTATGATAGGATAGGACAGAATATAAACATTTAGCATTTAAAATAAACTAGATAATTGATAAAATAACACAAAAAGATAAAACTTATAGGAGATTCCATAGTAATTGTTATTTTTCTAAAAATTAACGGGTTGGATCTCTTTTTACGTCCACATGTAGTCTATGAGAGGGGAAATAGAAGAATTAAAGGGGTTTCACACAGACGGTGTCAGATATTCTATTACCGTGTGTCTGAAACTATCTGTGATCGAGTTTGCGTTGGTTAAAAGTAATTTAGTCCTAAAATCAGAATAGGTTAAAGTTTATATTTAAATAATTCTTCAAAAGTCCAAAATATTTCTACTAACAGTTAAACTATTTGATACAGTATTGATAAACAATCTTAATAACATGAAACTTAGATATAAATTGACAACGCAAACTCTAACATTAGATAGAAAGAATAAATAATGTATTATTGAATATTTATGTATCGTATTTTGTATTATGTATGTGAATAAAGTATTTATCCTTTAATCGATGTTATGTGTCCTATTGGCTTTCCAGGAATTATTCGACGGTTGTATGTGAACGTAAAATTAGTTATCGAAGCTTGCTCATTTCACGTACCATCGAGAATATGTATATTATTTTTAAATACCTATTTTCTTGACTTACAAACTGCATGGTCTTTAGGATTAACGTCTAATTTTTGCTTATTTATAATTATGACAAAAACTGTCAATAATTCGCAATAAAATCATTCCTCGTTGTATGTGTTGTAACTAACAAACGTTTCATTAATAAAACTACACAAAACTAACTGACTAACTATGACTATGAAACAGATCTAACTAGAATCCTATTGAGGTTTAAGAAATTTTTATGTTGTGATTTTTTTTATTATTTTAAGAGTTGCAATAATATTGATGTAAATAAACGTATTTTTATGTTCTAAAATGAAAATATTGTAGTGTTGAAATGAATATATCACATGTTACATTTAAATTTGTGTTTTGCAATTTAAAACCTTTTGCTCTGGTAATAAGGGGTATAGAAATGAAACGTCATCGTCAACTATATTTTTGTTCTAATTTATTTGATTAATCATCTGCTCTATACACATGATATGCACCAATGCCTATAAATAATATAAACGATGATGAACCGGTTATGACATAAAATATTTACATTAACGTAACAAAACAATATTATATACCATTGCTCTTTATCAATATAAAATTCTATAATAAAAATTCACTTTTAGGTAACCCTTGAGCTATGTTATTAACTTTATTTCAATATCCTCTGGAACTAAACATTAACATTCATCTTGACCAACACGTCTTCACATCCTTCTTTTAACAATAACATTTAAATCACAGTTCTGTCCTTCTTGTTTTGCACCGCAATTACTTTCCTATAATATAGGAAGATGTAGAATCCGCACACAGATGTAGAAAATTGAAAACTTCCAAAGTCAGAAAATAGTCTCGAAATGTTCATATTCTGTTGGTTTCAAGAGGGTACGACTTTATGTCAGCATTCCAAGTGTGGAGCTAATCTGTATCAAAAGTATTTTAGTTCTAACATCATTTTTATTACAAAGTATTTCTGGTTACTAATTTCTCCAAAATTAAGAAAGAGCAGAAAACAGGAATAGAATAGAATACATACAAAACTTAAACTACCCTTAAACTTTAAAAGAACGATCTTTGAACAATACAATAGATAAAGGGACACTTTATTACAATAAAATTATTAGTTAACTTTAATAACACAGCATGTAACTTATAGCTCTACGATTTGGTCGTCGCAACATAATCACAATTTAGCAATTTATAAACGAGGGCAAATAACACACATAACCACTAAATAAGTCACACAGCAGATAAAAAACACGTTGATAAAATGTCTATCTAACAGATATTAATTCACAAAATAATAGCAGGGATATTTCTCGCGGTTATAACAACATCGTCCATGTATACAACTATCATGAATTGTTACATAACTTAACTATGTCAAATAAAAACATTATTTCTTCACTGAACATACGATTACAGTCCACTTTTACACATTAAAACAGTCATAATAAAGAAGACAGTCGATTTATTATTGCTTACTGTAAATAAAATTTGCACAGAGGTATTTGGTAGTACCCGTAAGCCAAGTCCAAATAAATGCGACAGTAGGATAGGAGCGCTCACTCATTTATTACTCTTTATGTTCGCCTAAGTTGTCCACAAAGCAGGTACACAGTATATTTACAAAAATCTATCTACGAAAGTCAGGAGGTTCCCTAAGCTGCGTTTTGACAACATTCTACATGTGATGCGAGGAATATTATACTTAAGTGAAACTTATATGATAAATTACGACATTTTGAACACGGCACTTAATTACAATCAATGAAAAAATATAGATTGCCATCAAAACGCAGTTGCTTTTAGGCCCTGGAACTTAATGCTTAGCTCATTAGGTAAATAAATCTAGGTTTCACGCTATGCAGTTGCACTTTTATAAGGAAATATGAAAAAAGCATCTTCAATGCAAGCTTTAATGGAAGCACGTATATACTAAAATATAGTAACCATGTGAAAACACTAGCTCTTCCTAACCTGGATATTCAATCTAATTTCTGAGTATTTTAGTAATTTCACAAAGTTAACTAGAAATGTCAAGTACAGCAATTGGCGCAAATTATTACTTTATAGTTAAATCTAAAGGAACAAAATGTCTATTGGTGTATAGCATCACGCTTACAACGACGTAAACACACTAAGATTTGACCTTTTCATTGCTTATTTACACAATTTCATTAGAAATTAAAATTAATTTCTTAATTTTAAACATTGGTGTTTTCAGTACGAACTGTGAAGTGAAAATTTTATCATGTCAATATTACAGTTTTTCTATAAAACGATCTATATAATTTTATATACGTAAATAAGCAGACGAATTCCCCTTCGTAAAATAGAAGTGATGTAATTTCTAACAAGTAAATGAAAACTCGTCTGCTGTAGACAAAAATAAATGAACCCTGTCACCAGTTGTATGTGCGCTTAGATCGTATTAATAAAAAATTGAAGCGAAAACAATGTTATATATCAGGTGATGTTCAAAGTAAGAGTAATACACGACGAAACCTAATTTACGGCTAGAAGTATTAAGAGATGCAAGGAGTGACATTTTAGTAATGGGTATGTATCTATTTCGTTAATGTACACAACACTTTGTTACACAAGCCAGTTAGTCTAAACGAAGCTCATATTTTTCTTAACATCTATTATGTACGTCTATTCTGTTATTTTGATGTTCAAAATATTTTATACGAATTTTTATTTCAGGCAACGTGAATTTATTCATGTATGTTCGTAATAGCGTGCTTTGTGGTCGCCTAATCGCCAATCGCAGTATATTGGACTACGGTGTGTTGGATTCGAGTATTTACTAATAAATAATGACGATAAGTAAATATAAAAAATATATACCAAGAATATGAATGCAATAATTTGTATTGAAGATCCAGAATTTAGCGATCGAGAAAGCATATCAACGGTTACGATGACTGTACAAGTAAATGGAGTATTTTAAGCATTAGTAGTACAAATAGTTCACGATACAGACAGCAAGTAAAACAAAGCGACTCTTATCTCGAAAATAATCAGTAAGTAATTGACCCTCCTTAGATTTAAACAATTCAAAGTAACTACACTTTAATTTGATTACAAATATATAATTGACAAAAACTAATCAAAAACTTTTACAATAATTTTCTGTTTCGTCTACAGAAACATAATTTTCAAAATATGTTTTTATGACACTCCTTCAGTGTCTTCCACAATAGTCTAGCTAAAATCTGCAGATATACATTTTAATATTTCACTACTAAAGGTGCAAATATTTCTAAAATATATTATATATTTATAAACAGTATTCACTATATTGTGCCATATACAATGCACGCGTAACACACATGTATGTATTATTAATTTACCGTAGTTACTTACACATAAAAACATTACTGTTAGACAGTATCTCTTGCTATACACCAACCTTTATGTAATTAGCTAACTATTAAATTATATCCTTTGGTGTCTATACGTAGTTCACACGCCAAGTTTGTTTATTATATAAAATTAAACGCTTAATTAAGCTGCAAAGTAAGGTTCCTCTCTCGTGTGTCCGTTGTGACGTGTTGCGAACGGGCACGAAGGAGCCGTGACGTCACTCGTCACTCGTCGCCACTCGGCGCTTGAACTACTCACGATTTGTTGGACATAATCAAAATAAAATAAACGCACATACGCCATAACATTTTATACATCAGTTAACAATCATTATTGTCAGTTATAAATCTATTTTTATGAATTTTATATTTAAGTATAAATTCGCGTCTAGTAGTAGGCAGTTTTAAAACAATTATGTTTATAATTATATTCACTATTTAGTTCCCGGCTGCTCCGAGGTGTGGTGTTGTGTCAGGACTCATAAACTCTTTTCGTTCTACTGTCTACAATGAACATCTTATATATCTTTGGATGGACTGTCACGTATTGTTCTCATTCCTCAATGCACACGCAGCCAAACTTCGTTAGCTTTCACCTAATTCATTCATCAGTGCTGGAACGTTCACACATTCTAGGAACATACTTACGTGTATAATGTTTTTCAAACATGTTATTTCACTAATATTGTTAGATACTTATCTTCAAAATTCTAAAAGAATCTGGAGTTGAAGCCATATAGATACATTTTATGTTTTCTAAAAGAAACAGATTGTCGATGAGATGGCGTTAGTAGCGCAGCTCTTTACTATTAATTACAAAAGTTTGGTCTACCACACCACACCTCGTTGTGCAGCGAGGCGTCTACTAGCCGGCTGAGATGGATGGATCTAGCACATTCAGTAATTTGCTACACAGTTAGAATTAACGCTTACAGTTACATGATACGAGTACTACGGTAAAAATAGTCAAGGATCTGCCAGACGGGGCTGAATGGTCCGCCGAACGTCTTGTGGGACAACCACCTGCGTCACGTACGTTTGGTCTGGCAGACCCTTACACACTCGTTGCTCAATTAACATGCAGTCGAAGCACTCTGCCACAGAAACTAAATATAGAGTCGCGACGTGTAACAAAATACGGTAATTAACTCCACAACTCAAAATGCAATATTCAACATTCAGATTGACACCTACAGTTCTCAGGAAAATATCAGTCTAGAATGTGTGATTTCCTTTTTGCCTAGAACAAACCGACTCTTCATGTCCCTTATTTTGTTACACACCGTGAACACAAATGTAGGCATTCCAAAAACAGTCAAGTTAGTTCTAGCAAATTATACTTAAAATTAGTTACGAGTATCGATAGGAGTTTGCGAGAATATATCCAAACGTGCAAATAAATCAACGACCTCGTAGCTTATCGAATAAAAAATTCACTTAAAAACTTGTTAAAACTGTCAAGAGTCTCCCGCTATCACATAACCGATATCCGTAGCGGTTCGCGTCGATATAGTCACATCGTCCGAAGAGTTTGGTAAAAAAAGGGGTATTGCGAAAACCTTTATTGCTTGTGGTTTAGGAGCGTAGTTGTGCG
>NDFZ01005380.1:398357-531427 GCA_002192655.3 Mamestra configurata
CAGCCGCTCGTCTTCCTCGCCGCTGGACAGCGAGGACACGTCGCAGGACGACGCGTCGAGGCGGCGCGCGGGCGAGCACTGCGCGGGCCCGGCGCGAGGTCCTGTGCTGCCTCCACCGCCGCCTCCAACACTCCCCGCCAGGGGCATCTCCTCGCCTTCCCCGCACCCAGACAGTCTAAAAACAACAGCAAGAATGAACAGGTAACTTCTAGGCTCACTCTCAACATAGCAGACTCTATCCACCAATTACTACCAGGTGCGACGGAGGTAAAATAAAAAAACACCAGCGAAATATTTAAGGACCTGCCAGCTTCTCATTGTATACATGAGTACAGAGCTGTGTTTAAGCCTGGAAGCCTTTCGGTTTCCTCATCCACATGACCCATCCGAAAGATGTTAGACATGACCTTCCCCAAGAAACGAATCCAGCGTATTCTCGATTTTCAACAGATCATCGTACAGAAGGGTTTTTACTCCCGTTGCGGTCTGTTTTCCTCAACAAGTCCTAAAGGAAGATATTTTTTGGCACCACCACCAGGTTACCTTCTGTTCTCCTTGTAGATGGTTCGCCGTCGACAGCAAGGCTTCGCAAATATGCAGAAGAGAATACGCAGCAGACAGCACGCCAGACCTGCCACGATGAGCGAAGGACCGACCAGACGCAGGGCAGGAGTCTTGAAACCCTGGAAATAGTTTTGACACTTTTACCATTTGTTTGATTATTTTTTTCAAGGAATCAGCACAAGCATAAGAAAGACATTGTTGACATACCGCGGCTATGTTAGAAAACTTTCAAGGTTATCAGGGCGGCACTGATACGGTGTCATTAACGTTAAACAGATGTAGGTACTACTCAACTGCGTTACTGAAGTAGGTAAACTAATGAGTTTGATCAAGGAACGTAGCTAGCTGAGAATCATCAGAGATGTTCTAATCCGTACTCACATGTAAAAGGATAAACGCAATACCTACTCGAAAAGAGGTAACTGTACTCATCATTATGAACAAATTTTACTCTGGGACAAACCCCCAAATCGCAAAAAGAAAATGTGCTGTTCAGTTCCTACATTTTATCAAGTTATGCGCAAGTTCGCGATTTCAGTGTTGGCCCCATAGTAATAGTTTATTTTTTATTATTTGAGATGAGTTTGCTCTTGACTCTAGTCTAGGTCATAGATGACAGAGACAAAGTCGACGATGGAGCGAGCTTACTCAGTAGAAGCATGTAGGTACCTACACTCTAATTTTGATGAGATTTGGGTTGTATGCGTTCGGAAACACAGACGCAGGCAGAGAGTTCCTTTCGGATTAAGCGGGAGGACACGCCCGGGTGTCAGCACTGTGAGGATCGCCCGGAGGACACGGTGGAGCATACGGTGGAGATCTGCCCTGCTTGGGCTGAGCACCGCCGTGTCCTCGTCGAGGCGATCGGCGGCGGCAACCTCTCGCGTCCGGCCCTGGTTGAATCCATGGTCCGGAGCGAGGAGGCTTGGGAAGCGGTCACCTCCTTCTGCGAAGCAGTAATGCTAGCGAAGGAGGAGGCGGGCCGCGCGAGGGAAAGGCAAGGCCTTCGCCCCAACCGCCGCTACAGGAGAAGACGCCCCGGGCGTCGGGAGTCGCAGGGCGATCCCCGGCCACCGTAGGCGCGGGCCTGCGGACGGCGAGCATTGGGTGGGCCTGGTGGTGATCGGACGGCGAGCCGTCCGATCACCACCAGGCCCGGGTCGATGGCGCGTTGTGTTTCACGCGCGCCTCAAAGAGATGTCAGCATAAAAGACGGGGCCCGCTAGGGCCGGAGCCTGCCAGGGTTGCGGAATTTGTTCGAAAGAGTCACCGCGGCCCTGGAACGCAAAGGGCTTTAGAAGGAACACGGATGGGTTTTAGTCAGTAAGAGTCTGACACGCCCTTCCGCTCCGCCCAGAGCGGAAGAAGTCATTTGATGATTTCCCATCCTTAAAAAAAAAAAAAAGGCAGAGAGTTCCACTCCTTTGCCGTTCATAATGATGAGTACAATGACCCCTTTGAACGTATTGACCTTGAACTCTTTGACTGGCCATAAACCATGCCCAAAAAGTTTAGGTTAAATTATTAATTTATTATTATGTAGATTAGTAACTAAAAGCTATCTAAGTGGGTACTAGGACTATTGTCACAACATTTGCTAGTGTCACAAATATGAGGCGTTCGCGATGTACACGGCAAACGGATATAAAGGACGAATCTACGAGTGCCTGTCTGCGTCTCCCATTGTCACTCGCTGCACAAAGGGTACTCTTACTCTACTACCTACACTTTTGTTACTCTTTTTGAAACTTTTATGCACCCTTTTGCAGCAACGGTGGAAGTTTATGATGATAAGCGTTTTGTGTCACGAGGTTTAAGGCTTTTTAGCTGGAGAGGTTTTGTGTTATCATGTTGGGAAATTATTTATACGCTTTCAAGCCACTGTTTGGTATTTTGCTACACTATTCTAGGTCAAGCCGGTTTTACTTAGGCTAAGATGAGTGCAGTTGACTGCTATTTAAGCCAACTGCATCTGTAAAGGTTGGTAGCGGCGCTGCGATATCTGCAGCAGCCCCGGTAACTAAAACTAATTGTGCAATATATAAAGCCAATTTTTATATTTAGTACCTGCGCCCAGTTTGACACTGAGTCAATGGGTATAATCTAGATGCCAAGCGTAGTTTTCAAAGGATGACGAATATATGTAGGTAGGTATCGAAGCATATTGATGCGCTACAGTCATGGGACGATATCTAAGTCTAAATCATAGACATAGATAATGGACTAAGCAATACTCTCAATAAATTGACCGTTTTTTATAAACAAAGCGTCTATGCGACTAATATATGTGTCTTTACATTCTTTACATCTTATTTCCTGCAAGTCGTGTGACGTGGGCCAAACAGAATTCTAGAAAAAGACATCTACTGAAGGCACGATCGCTTTATCTCTCTCACACTTTTCTGCCAGTATTTACTTCATACATAGGTGGAAAAATGGAGTAGATGGAGACCATTCCAGGACAGATAGAATGGTTGATGGTGGTAGCATGGACTGAGCGTTCTTTACCATGGAAGACTTTAGCATTCCGCACTATAGAGCACGGAACGCTGAGTCCATTATCTATGTCTATGGTCTAAACCATCAAACTACGTCTGAAAATAAAGACAAGTTCCAACTTACGCGTACCTTGTCGCCGGTGCCGACGAAGTAGACGACGAGGCCGAGCGCGAGCGTGCCGAGGCCGGCGTAGAGCAGCCGTGCCACGCCCCACGTGTCGCCGGGCTCCCGGTCCGCCTCGCCATCCGACTCCGATGACGAGCCGTACGAAGCATCTCGCACCTGAAAGCGTTGACCCACATGATTAGCTAGACTTTCCACGTAAGGGTGTCACCACATCAATATAATTATCGATATGGTCGTCCATCGATGACATTGACGTCGATCGATCCATTCTATCATCGATTGACTAGTGTGATTCCACTGATGTTTTGCTTGGAATCCGTGTTGATTTATAAAACCATCGAAATCTTGAAGCTTTTTTTAGACGCTTTCGTTTTACGTTTCGCAAAAATCTGCTGAATGTTAGCATTGTAGCTTACTAAATAGTTTCTAGCGTCTAGCAAGAGAACTGATCACAATCCACATCTAACCGAAGAGCAGGGTACTGGACTACTGATGCTTCATCTTCACTAGTGGAGTAAGAATCATTTCACCACCTCTTCAGCAAGGAATTTGAAGATACAATATGGAGACAAACAAAAGCCAAAGTCACCCAAAAAGTAGGTAAGTAAGGGTGAATCTCACCAATGAAACTGAACGCAATCAGTATAATACCTATACCCCAATACCTTAACGATTTCAAGAAATGTCAGTGTTCTATCTATTGGGGTATGGTTTCCGCACTTAGTTCTGATGTTAGACCATTGTGCTTGAGCTAAATGTCAGTATTATAATTGAATATGCGTAAAGCGTTCAGTTTGACTGTTGAAATTCACTCTTAAGCAGGTTGGTAAGCACTTTATTGACAGTAAAGATTAATTCGGTTATATATGTTGACCAATTTTTCTTCAATGCTGTAAATTCAACAGTATTATACCCGGTTGTTCCTGTGCCATTTGCCGGTCTGGCCCTTGCGCGCGCCGGGGTGGTCGCCGAGCACGGAGCAGCGCCTCGCCGCGCCGCCTGCGCCCGCACAGCCCCCGCCGACTGACAGCGCCGCCGCCTCCGCCCAGGCCGCGCGCCCGGCCGCGCACTGCACACAACAACACACAGGTCAACTTCGACATCCAATGCTGAGTGTCCAAAACATGACCCACTTGTAATGCCTCAAGTGCCCTTACAACCGTGCAACCATATACGAGCAAGAGCTCGAAAAGAAGACTTCAACATTCACAATCTTAATGGTAAGTTTAGTCTGACTTTGTTTCAGAAGTCCAATTTCAAGGTTTGTCAATAGGCGATGGCAGCATATCTACTTAACGATAAATAAACTGCCTGCTAAATAAGGAACCCCACACTGCGCTTCTGAACACAAACTGTCGATATAGTTCAAGTAGCTGTAAGGCCCCTAAGGACTGCTTAGATCTACACGGTAGGCACTACCCAGAGCGGTAGCGAAAGATCTGTATCCAAGCCGAACCTGTTTCGATAAGCAAGGGAAAAGATACCGTCTACCTGGGTGGTATGGAGATACTAGTGGCGCCTGTTATTATAAGCCACGGAACTCCATACAAAACAGCCGGCGGGATATCGCGCAAAACCGAACGAATAATTAATCATTCAGAAATTAAATGTAACCTGTTCTTTATTATTTTATTTTTTTAAGGGTAGGAAATCATCAAATGATTTCTTCCGCTCTGGTTGGAGCGGAAGGGCGTGTCAGACTCTTACTGACTAAAACCCATTCGTGTTCCTTCTAAAGCCCTTTGCGTTCCAGGGACGCGGTAACTCTTTCGAACAAATTTCGTAACGCTGGTAACCTCTTTTTTATAATATAGGTAATTATTCTAGATATCAAATATTTTTGGCATTGTGCGAAATAGTTCTATCTACTTGTTTATAGTTATGGCAGCTCTATTGAAGATTTTAATGCACAGCAATTTCGTCCGTGAAATTTTCCGCGTCAAGTGCTGAGCGTTGATGGTTTAATAGAGCATTTCGTTCTTCAGTCCCGGAGAAAATACCTATAAACAGGTATGTACTATGGAATTCTTATAAAAGCTGCAATTGCCATATCTTACCTATCTTATTATAATTTTTTTATTTAATATGAGTTTGCTCTTGACTCTAGTCTAGGTCGTAAATGACAGAGATAAAGTCAACGAGGGAGCGAGCTTATCCAGAAGAAGCCTGTTCTAAGTATTAATGTTTTGTAGCTTCCCTGTAGGTAGAGATATCGTGATAAACACAAATTCTCATAAAAACAACTGGATTACGTATCAAACATTTACCAACTGAGTAATACCATTTGGATTTCTTTGAAGGTTTACATCCACAAACAACATACGGCCACATATCGCCTTATAAAACGAAAACATAATTACATCCGATAGTAAAACCAATAAATACATTAGAAGTCAACCTTCCCTCGGTAAAAAATTGTTGTTACAAGTCACGATTTCGATAAACAGAAAATGAGGACTTATAGGCAATAGCCAGTGGATTTGAGAGCATATTACACGGGGTATTGGGCCGCTGGCGATATATCATGTCGTGCACATAAGGAAACTCTGACTGCAATAAAAATCCTCTAAAAGTAGCTATAACCAAGTCTTCCAAACAACAAAAGGAAACTTAGAATCGGAGACTGGTGATATATCAAACAAGTTATTCCGATGTCCCTAGTCTTATTGTTTGTGGGGTTTTGATTTACGGAAGTGGACTTTTTATTGACCTGTACAGGCTGATTCTGGGGGCTACTCTCTAAACCCGAAGTCCGTAGTTTCGGGCTTAGTTGCGGGCGTATTCTAGTCCGTATCACCCGACGACTATGGACTTCGGGCTGAGAGAGTAGCCCCCCTGAAGTACGTGGTCATACTAAGGACGGGTGATTTTTTGAGAATGATATACAGAAAAGAAACGATTGCAAAAAAATACTCTTCTAAAAAAACAGAAAAAAACGACGAAAATGTTCCAAACAAATCACTTTTTAAGCAGTACCTATGATGCAGTCGGTGACATCAAATCTGTGATTGACATTATTTTCTTATTTGTCATTGTTTCCTTACATCAGACACAAAACATCACCCATAAATATGATCACGCACTTCAGAAACCTCCTGTATAATGACATTCCACTCTTATTTTATAAGCCCACAACACGGTTGTGTACGAGTAAAATCGTAACTATGCAAATCGTACGTTTCTGGGTCAATTGAGGACGTAAATAGTAAAATGATTGCGTCTAATAGTCAACTTAACCAGGCCTACTAAATATATACCACGCTGGCGGATTTCCACGAGCCGTCATTTTTCAACACGGCAATTGTCTATGCGGTAATAAATAGCGTAGAATATTTTATAGCATGTAGATCAGACTTATGGCTCAATAAAACTTCCGTCTGAAATCTTTGTTATCAAATTCTTGTACTCATTTGTCCACTGTCAGATAGATAACGCACACCATGAAGCGCTAAATCTAGAAGCAAGAAATTATCATAAATGCTCCTTCTACAACGAAAGTAGTTAGGTACCTACTAAGTAAGGATTTTTGAAAATTCATACCCTGAAGGGGTTGTAAGTCCTAACTTTCTGCGAAAATTCATCAGATTTTCCTATGAAAAATACTAACAGACAGGCTTGTAGGACTACAATTTATAATTGGTACGTCTTCAAGCATTGTCGGTACAAATTTCCCTCTACTTCATAATCAATCAGAACAATGAACCTCTCATACAAACAAAATAATACAACACATTTCTTTGCGTAAAAACTCAAGAAAAACATGTGCGATAATAGAACCTTATTCCCAGCAACATCGAAGCCCACATTATGTTAATTTGAAGTCCTCTGTGCAAATTATTACAACTTGATTTATGTGGACAAAAATGTTATTACACAGTGGGCGAGGCACACGCCACCTCGTCATGCGAATGTGGCTTAAATGTTTTAAAATTATACTCAGTTTCATATTATACGGTGGTTGGCTTCATGGGAACTGGTGGTGGGTGTTTATTATCTTTGAGAAACATACAATTTATATGCAATGATTCTGTCGTCGGGTGGTTTGGTCACAAGTTAAAGGTAACTTGTTCATGTATTATTTAAATAATATTTTAATATTTTAAATTGTGCTTCTGGGGATCCCCCTCAGAAGGAAAATTTCCTATTCTATCTGAACCCTAAAAGTCACTTGTTTACAAATGATTGAAATGCTTTGCTTAATATTATCAAGTCTATTTTCATTACCAAAGTTCCCTTTATGTTCGACGATCGATTATTTTCAAATCAAGTTACCTTCAACAGCTTTAAAAGTCTTGAAAAACTAATAAACAAAAGAATGTTAATCTCGACGGTCATAACTACAAGCCATATCACATTTTCCAACAACGCGAATTTTTCAAAGCAATTACGAAAGGGGAAATGTTTAATATACCCAGGTATTTGGGTCACACTGCTACCCCTACCTACGCCATGCTTTGAGGGCAAAACGTGTGTGTTTAACTGTGTAAAATTACCTTATCCTGGACTATTTGTAATATTCATGTTTGACACGTGGGTATTATGGCTAACTCGTCGACGTGCAGTTACTACCATTAATATCTGTTATCAAAGTTTAAAGGCAAATCTGAGTTTGACTTAGGTTAAGAAAATAATGGGAAAGTTCAAGGTAACTTAAGTTACCTAAATTGCATTTTTTTAATAAAAGGATTCTAACTCACCTCCTTGGTTTTAGGCTACCTATAGATAAAATTTGCATTTTTTTTGGCAATTATTTAGATATTAAATACTGAGAAGAAACTCGAACTTAAGTAGCGTACCTAATCTATACCATCTAATAATAAAGCTGACGAGTTTGTTTGTTTGTTTGAACGCTCTAATCTTTGGAACTACCACTCGGATTTGGAAAATTATTTTTGTATATATCGATACCAGAAGTATCAATTGACGTAAGGGACATTTACCCAAAACGCCAAATTGCATCTACGATAATTAACGTAAGGTTCATTTACGCAAAATGCCAAAATGTCCCTTACGTGAATTCATATTTCTGGTATCGATATCTGTGTATATGTACAGCTAACATGCATGAATACTGATTCAGTCATTCATGATGACTGCATCGTGTAAGTATGTCGATAGTATATGATAATGATACATCGATAGTCAGTGGGTGAAGGTATTATAGGACATTCACCTCCCGGTCAATACAGGGGCAGCTAATAGGTCAGGTGGCATGATATTATCCGCCTTGTTATTGCGAATTGTTGACAGATCATTGTAATACGACTTCGATGAATGGGTACGACCACACGAAGACTTGAACACATTGAAACAATCAATGAAAAACCAGCCAAGTGCGTGTCGGACCACGCACAGTGTAGGGTTCCGTAGTTACCCGCCCCTAAACCAAATCATTTTCTATGGAATTATTAGGATTTTTTTTACCTACCCAGTTCCATTTCATAAGTTGGTCGAGCGGTGATAGTTTTCCTTTTAAATTCGTTATATATGCTACTACTATGATTTTTTTCACGTCTCCAAAAACAACCGTTTAGCTGGCAGGGGGGGGGGGGACACTTGACTCTAATAAAAATTTGCATTTTAAAGCTTAATATTTCGCAAACGGATACTTGGATGGAAAAATGGTTTGATTAAACCCTCAATATTAAACGACATATCCAGCGACACCCTACACCATGGGGTAGACGATAAAAAAAAGAATTTTAAGATTTTATTTTACCACTTTGTCGGCGTGATCAATATGTATACCCATACCAAATTTCAACTTTCTAGCGCTAAGCGTCTCTGATCTAAATCGCGGATGGACAGACAGACAGACGGACATGGCGAAACTATAAGGGTTCCTTGTTGACTTCGGAACCCTAAAAACGCCAAATACGTAAAGAGTGACCCAAGCCCTCCTAAACCAATGCCTATGATTCCACCGGCCAACTGTTTTGTCTTAGTTGACCGGGTATTTGAAACCAAATTCAATCTGGCGAACCATATAGGACACCTCGGAGATAAATTCTCCGTTGTTGAAAACGACGAGGAGGACTATCCGAAAACTTGAATACCTACAGATTTTTGACTGCTTTAGCACTTAACTACTGCAATTTAAAAAGCTTCCCATTTAAAAAACCCCACAAAGAACTGGAGCTGCTGACAAAGTGACATGGTTCCGGCGATAGCAATTGTCCAAATGTGAAAATGTTCGTTCGCATGTCGCATACAATTTAAACTTTTCGATCGTTATTTCACTTTGTCCAGAAGCTCCGGAGTCAGGATTACCAGGAGAGCAGTGGTGACCAAGTGGTAATAGCCTCGACTTATGAGCTCTTAGGTCGTGGTTTCAAAACTAGGCAGATACTTTTCATTGTACAATTTATTTTAATCATCTCAGCTCTCAAAACCGTCCAGGAAAACACTGAGAAAACCCGCATTTCCTGACTGAATCCATATTTCGAAGACATGTGACATACCATTCGCACTGAGCCCGCGCGTGGTGAATAACGGTATAACCCACACCCTTATCCCTGAGCCTGTGTCTCTGCACTGGGACCATTATAGTTCTGAATATGCAAGGTAAGCTCCTGGATTTAATGAATTGAATTTTTATCGAATGTTACAAAACAAAACTATTTGTAAAACAACACGGTAGCAGCAATATACTGACTGTAAACGATTCCGTTATGATTGTTTGTTTCAGTTAAAACTCGCCTACGTGTGCTCTCTGTTCATTGTTTTGTAACTTGTTTTTCAATTGTACCCGCAAGCTTTGCTCGCTTCCAGTTATCGTTGGTTTTGGAAAATAAAAATAATATTTTGAAGGTTTTTTGGCTTGTTAGAACGTTATTTTCGTGATGTCGACCTAGTACCTGCAGGTAGGTCGCTATTGTAACCTAAAAAACACCACCTTTGTAGATTTATGACAAAATATAGAAATAATAGATACCTATACTTACTTACATTATTTATTGCACACCAAAATCAAACATTCAATCAAGTAATTAAAAAAGTATACTGACTTTATTTCGAAAATGTTTTTGATAGGCACAATACATCTTAAAGTTATATAGCACTACGAATTGGTTTGCATTGTGTTTGGCCTTAATAATTGAATCCGAAAACAACATAATACCTACTAATATTTACAAAAAAAGTGTAACATAATTTCAGTTTATTCTTGAACAAAACAATAACGGCAATGGCAAGTCTTGTGATCTTGTCTGCGCCTAGTACAGTTTAATTAATCACCGAGAATCCTCAGACAATTGCATCAAGTAATAAATGCATTTCCTTCAGTTAAAGTTTGCAACAGGACGTTGAAAATATTCAGATTTTTTTTCATTCCGTCGCATGCACGCCAAAACATTTCCATATTTTAAATAAACCTACAACAATGTTACAAATTTAGGTTCGCAAAAAATACAACTTGTATTATAAATCAAGTGTTACTTGCATTTTTCGTTTTGTAAAGAAGTAATAAAATTATGATAAATACCGTTTTTATTATATCGTTGCGAATTCATTGACTCAACAAACCGAGCGACGTCATAAATTCAACGTTTTGACGTTTAGGAGTTGCAATGAACATTCTGCTTTTATTTTACAATTTTATTCTATCGTAGCACAAATATTTTTGTAAAAGAATTTAGCTTTTGAATTTGTTTTCTATGGAAAAGTTTTTTAAGTGGATTTATTCCAAAATGTTTCATGAAAATATGTATGGTCTAATAACTCACAATAATATATGGTTGTATGTAAGAAATGACTCATAAAACAAATTACAAGTTCGTAACTAAAATTACCAACGAAATGGTGTAACATTACAATAATACCTACACGTAGGTACCTACGAAAAGAAAAGTACTTTTTGTCAACAAGAATGACCCTTTCAAACCTACCCTTTGTTCCCAGTTCAACGAGTCCTAATTATCTGTTAAAATTGAAGTGCTTTCTTTTGTTATTCGTAAAACTTCTTGTAATTTACGCCTTCCTAAGCATTGAATCTTGAAGAGCTCTTAAAGAATTTTTCGACGCTGTCAGCAAAAATCGCAGTATCATCTTTCCTCCGACTCAAACTTCAAAAATTGTCGGCAGTTTTAGCGACACAAGATTTAATACATAACTAAATATAACTTATTCAAATTATGGGTACATATGTCACCGGAAAATTGCAGACTCCGTAAGATTGTAATAAATCTTCATTAGAATACAATTTCTCGATATATTATGAAAAAATCGTTTTGTATACTTTCCAAAATAGCCGTGTCGTATTTTGAAAAAATAGTTTACAATTTCACGCGATATTTTTTTAATTATTTTTTTTCTAAGGGTTATGTTTTGCAATCACCACAAAGGCTTCTTTTGGGATGGGAGGATAGCAAAATTGATGTAAAATACCGTAAAACACGCCTTAGCTTTGGTTATTTTCAGCCAACAGCCAATCGCTTCACTTGACGTGTGTCTAATTTGTGACGAGTCTTATTTCTATGCAGGCTAAAGCCACAATAATATTCGTCATCAACAAGTCCAAATCATAATTTTTTATGTTAAATAGTTGAATCAACCATCTTCCATCCATTTATATTCCAGTCCATCTTTAAAATAACGATTTTAGCAATTGAGCCGCCCATTGTGTCACATTTAGGACATAGGGTAATATATAGATTAGATACAAGAAAATACATAACATGGGGCCTATGTAATGTATTCCTCTTCAATATTTTCTGTAACTTCTATGGTGTACATAATAAATGGCATTATATTCTACTAGCCGCGCCCCACGGTGTTACCCGCGGTTTTAGTACATATATACATATATATAAAGTAGTCTATGTGTTAATCCAGGGTGTCAGCTTCCTGCATACCAATATCAAAATTTGTCCAGCCGTTTACTCGTGAAGAAGTAACAAACATACACACACACACACTCACAAACTTTCGCCTTTATAACATTAGTGTGAAGTGTGATGGGTCCAGCCGTTTGCCCGTGAAGAAAGTAACAAACATATCACTGATGACTTTATAGAATAGAATAGAAAACATTTATTCGAAACAGACACAACACAACAGCAACAAAACACAAAGTAAAAAAGAGAACAATCGTAGGACATAACAATTATCTAGCAAACCGCTAGCTGAGCGTGCCTATACCGAAAGGGTTACCATCTCAGCATTTGCTGGGCGTCAGACACCCAGTGCTGGTTTTCAGTTGGCACCCTGCAGTGATACACGGAATTGGTCATCGGTTTATTACTTAGTCTCACTTCAACAAGTCACAAATTCTGTTAAAAATAATGTTTAATAATATACATATTTCCCGAGCATGTCGACACGCTTTTCGTCGTGGCTATCGCCGTTGTACTTAGTAAAGCCACGGTTCATAATTCTCGAGCAGATTAGCATTCACGTAAATTAAACATGCTATGAACTTATCGTTTGATTTTAAGGTTCAGTTAACTTGTGAAAATAGCCTAAATGTTTCTTTCCGGAATAAACTTTGTATTTTAATTGTTATTCTACTTTATTTAATAATCGATTAATGCTTTCAAACAAAAGGCAACGTTTTTTTTTAATTATGTATAACCTTTATTCCACCATTGTTGCTAAGGAAAAAAAAAATGTTTTAAGTGCCGGCACACTATACTGACACATGCTAGCACTGCCTGGACTGTCAAATATGTGTGGGTTTTCTTTAAAATACCACCTTAGACATTAACTTACATCATTATTATCTGACAATAATATTGAAATTGTATGGACTTTAAAAGAGACTTTAACCACTGAGTCTATCAGTTAGGAAACACTGGCTTCATACAATTTAAATTGAGACAGTAGAGTACTAATAAAAGTATTATTTTTAACCAACTTACTAAACAAATTTCATTTGTCGTAAAAATAACAAACAAATCCCACAAACTATTGATTCGTAGCAGCGCGTAGCAGCTCGTAGCACATTTCAAACATAAATATTTGCTACGCTTTTCGCTACGATTATTCGTCGTAGCGAGTCAACGCTACGGCTCGCTTCCTCTAGGTAAAAGTCAGGTCAAAGGCAGGAAGAGGAAACGGTAGTAACTACCGACGGTTAAAGAAAAACTCGATTCATGTTTAAATTGCTCTGATTTTACTGAAGAAGAACTAAAGGTTTAGTGGATAAATTTTCTCGTTTATTTATGGTCATTAAAAGCATTTTCTGTGCTAAATATTTTTGTGTTTGTAATTTTCTGACGTGTGTTTTGACCTTTAGCGATATAAAATTAGACTCCCAAATCTTTGACACGGAAAGCAAGTATGCTAATGAAAGTGCCTACAAATAGCTTTGCTTTAAAAATTCACGACGTGAAAATTAAGTTCCCAACTTTACTATGCATATCGAAGTTGCCAAAACGTCAGAGTAAAAGTTTAATCCAACGCGTTAATAAGTTGGATTTTCGAAATTGAAGGGACAAGGACCCTTAATTCTTAATTCGGTATTTAAAGCTAAATGAGCCAGCTTAGTTAACTTATGAATAAGGAAAAGATGAAGAGTAAACCTTCAGTGATATCGCAAGAATTATATGATCGCATATACATAATTTCACTATCGAAAGGAACCTCACATCAATTGCTTCATAATTATGATTAAAAGTCGTCTGCTCGATAACGTCAAACAAGCAACGAACAATGTCGAAATCGTGCAACCGATTGCATTCATTTTTAGGGATCCTTATCTAATGGGTAATCAACGGAACCCTATTACTAAGCCTCCGCTGTCCGTCCGTCTGTCTGTCAGCGGGCTGTATCTCAGGAATCGTAAAAGGTAGACAGTCCAAATTTTCAGAGTGTGTATTTCTATTGCCGCTATAACAACAAATGCTTTATGGTACGCAACCCTTCGTCCGACTCGCACTTGGCCGGTTTTTTGTATTACGCGCGGTCAAAACAACGTGGAAAGTACAGACAGGTATTAGCTGGAACAGCCTAGTTGTTTTAAAAGGGTAAGCAGGGATCAGATGGGCCCGCACGGGCCAGAGCCTGCCAGGGTTGCGGAATTTGTTCGAAAGAGTCACTGCGGCCCTGGAACGCAAAGGGCTTTAGAAGGAACACGGATGGGTTTTAGTCAGTAAGAGTCTGACACGCCCTTCGCCGAAGAAGTCATTTGATGATATTACATACCTAAAAAGAAAAACATGGATCAGATGCAAGCGTACTTTTACGTACCCACGCTATATATAAAATGGAATTGGTCCTGCTGTTCTCTAGACCCTATCTACCTATAAATCAACCAATCTACGTAGCCTTTTCCCAACTTTGTTGGAGTCGGCTTCCAGACTAATCGGATGCAGCTGAATACCAGTATTTTACATTGAGCGACGGCCTATCAGACCTCAACAAGCCAGTATCTGGGGAACGGAGTTTCGGGAATGGAGTTTCTTGTCCGTTCTTCTCCATAAGAATCTACCTTTCCGAATGGACAGTAGAGTCACTTTATTAATGTAATATTATTATTTTACTGAACTGTAAATGCTGACGTTCAAAAGTGCCGTTTAATGGCCTAATTGAAATAAACGTTTTGACTTTTTTGACTTTTGAACACCATATTCCTTGCAAGACTGATATCATATTTTCCGGCTTCAGCCTACCGTTACGACCGTTGTTACCGTAAACTACCTATAAATCATTTCTCAAATTCAACCCCTACAACGCAGGGTATAAATTTAGTTAGAACACAGCACAGCCTTCCGCATCTGACCACATGATTGTATATTCGTGCTCAAAGATCGAACATGCTCGTTTGCTCGATGACCGAAAACGTCGAGCACACCACATTTTGAATGTTTAGGCCCATTCAACCGTATTCCCTGCATTACGCGTCGTTGGTAATGTGCGCTTTGTGAATTTTGACTCCCGAAATATGGTGTAATGGGTTCTATATGAAACAGTTTTCATTAACGTGATTTTTTATTTCGGATAATGAGTATGTTTGGAGAATCTGTGTGGTTTTGACTAATCAATAAATAGATACCTACTCATTAGAAACACAAAAATGGGATTGAATTTAATCATTCATAAATTGATTTTTTGAATTTTTATTCATTCTCATATTGAAACTTAGCTATGTTAAAAATATAAGATGTTTCTCTTATTTTTTAGGAGAAAACAAACTATTTGCTAAATACGATAAATAATTTATTATGAACTTCATTGATGATGAACTTTCGACTAAATTAACATAAAATACACGAGCAAAATATGTAATACTTGCATCATTAAACAAAATTAAAAAAAGAACATCATAATTCACGCAATCATGACCATATTAACACCAGAAGCGACAAAACGCATAGCGACTCCGAAACGAGAAAATGTGTTTAAAGATTCTACTGATTTTTCCGCGAGACCCCTTAACAATAAAGACATCATTAAAAATTCATTATCCAAATTATAATTGCTTAAGTTTTTAGTCTTGAATATTATCTACAACCTCAGTTTGTAATACCATATTTTTTAACTATCTGTTCTTCCGTGGGGTGTGGACCTGGTGATTTGATTTGATGCCTATCTCAGACACCAGCTCCTCACATTGCTAATTAGACAAATAACATGAAAAAGCTGGTCATTGTGAGGAGAAATAAAGAATTATTTATTATTAATTATGACGACAGTAAACAATCCATAAACTAACAATAATAAAATCGACTCATGTTTTATACAATGTGAAATGCATTAAAAAACAGTAAAGTCATAAATATGAATGCCATTCAGAATCCGATCATTACAATATCACCTGCGGCGACGGAATTCAAGCGACGAAACGCATAGCGACTGTGAAAATGTGCCTAGATTTTTCAAACGATATTTCCGCGAGACCCCTATATTATTTTTTTAAATTTCTTTGCATCATTGAAACAATATGAAAAGGAAAACTTAGGGATGGTATCCGATTTTAGTTTTTTGTATTCAATGTGTCACAACCTAACTTGATTCCAAAGCTTTTTCAGGCTGAAGTTAAGTTTTTCAAATACTCAAATTCTTCATTTTGAAATTTGGGTTGAGTAAATTTCATTACATTCTTGTTAACAGTTATTTTAATGCAATTGATCCATTAAAAAATGAGATAATTAAATACAATATCACCAGTGAGTTGCGACAGAACTCAAATGACAAAACGACCTCTTTTTTATTTTTTAAATTGATTTGCATCATTAAAACAATATGAAAAGAAATACTTAGTTACGGTTTCCGATTTTATTTTTTTGAATTTAATGTGTTAAAATAAACATTATTTTTATAATGGTTATTTTTATGCAATTGATCCATTCAAAAATGACGACCATTTAAACTTTTCAATAAGTCAAAGATCACTAGTGAGTTGCGACAGAACTCAAATGACAAAACGCACAGCGATTGCGAGACGAGAATATGTGCCTAGATTTTTGTACCTGCTGATATTTCCGCGAGACCGACTATAGACTGGGTTCCTCCCACCCACCTAGCACGCAGTGCGTTCCTGTTTCTTCGTACAGTCAACAAATCTATTTGGTATACAGGCTAACATATTTTTTCTCCACTGCACTGCCAATATTTATTTCTAAGGTGTGCATTTTAACTTTTTAAGCTTACAACATTCTTACGAGTGTGGTGTACAAAAATTGTCTACTCAGCACACTCAAAAAATGTCTGCATACCAAATAGCTTTGTTGACTGTACCTAAGTACATTTTTCTAGAGGAAAGGTTACGGTTTCACGTCAGTGACATTTAGGCCGTGACGCAGCTAAGCACGGCAACTTCGCGAATTGTATCGAGGCAGGATCGATACACGTAAACCTGCGACAGCTTACACACATTTTTATGAAAGTGTGTCTGTTTTCTTGGTTGGGATTTTGAGATTTTATTTGGTTTGATAGATGACCTTAAAAAGGGGTGAAAGGTTTCAGGTTTCTCTCAAAACATTTCCTTTATCTGCCTTTGATAAATGTGATCTGAATTATTGGAAGCCATAAAATCAATGCAACTTCTTGATTAAGGGTTTTTCGTGCAGAAAAAGTAAAAAGATAAATTCAGTAATTAGGAGCTGGAAATGGGTATCAAAAAGGATTTTTGAGTAACGTACTATTCATCTACCTGTGGCAAAACAACGACTTTTTTCTTTATTGCCTTCTAACCGAGTTGAACACCATATAAATAAATACCAATCACTCAAATTATGCAAACAATATTAATGTTTAACGTAAACCCCTCAGGACTGGGAGCGTCGTGTCCCGTTAATCTGTAATATCCACCACAGTTTCATTAGCCAATTATTAATGCATGTCTAAATTACATAATTACTATTCACCGAGCATTAACTCGATTTGATTTGTGAATTTTAGATTATTTTACTTCGCATTGCCACTGGAAGCTGAATTTTGGATTTGTCATTCGATTGAGCCCATTGCAGTGTACTGCTAGAAAAACCTTTTCTTTGGGAGTTTAGCAGAATCCATACCTACAGTTTGCCGCCTATACCTATGGCTGATCTAAGAGTCATCTTCAATTCATCAGCCTATGTAGAATTTAGCTGGAGGTTTTAAAATAAAATCTACGTTCGAAATTCCGAAATTCAGCCGTACAAGATGAATTGTCAAGCGTATTGCAGGTGATATCCTTACTCAAAAAATTCTGAAGCGTACCCACGTGCTTTCAAGCAATACCCAACACTCGGACTTTCGTGTTTTATTACGTGTTAAAGATAAGAGTTTACGTCAACGTTTGCATAAGTTTAACCTCAAGATAATCTATGTTACATCAACACGGTTGTGGTAGTTGCAAATATATACGTGTTCCTGCAATATTTCACCCATTCAGATCGCTCGTTGAAAACGCAGAAATCATTGAACGTGGTCTGTCCATTACGGGTAGGCATGTTAAACGGCTAGTTATGCTCGCATTATGTATGCAAACGAATGGATATCGCTCCCGATCGACCTGACTCTTCAGGTCTCCGGTATTTACTGTGTGCACAACGAGGGAGTCGCTTTGATCTGCGAATACAAACATCTACCATTCTCTCCGTATAAACTTTTAACTATGAAATACAACTCCAAAGAGAACTTTTAAAAATATGAAGCTCGTTTTACGTTTGACCTATTACAAGGTACGTAATAAATCTATTATATTCACGTAGCTCGAGACTCGGGTATTCTGATGAAATATGTTCAATTTGTGTAAGTCGTTTCAATTTACAAATGTGGAGTTATTAATTTTGACATGCCGTTTCTTTTTGCGATTATTGTTTCTGCTTGCTGTTCTTTTTGGCTGAACCAAAAATCTATTCGTAGTTTTGTTTACGTTTTACCTTGAATTTTTGGTGGCTAAAAAGTGAAAACGTTTCTTATTTCTTTGTGCCCTAATAATCATCCTTTTTGGCTCAATCAATATTTAAAACAGTGGGGACACCCACTAATTAGGTATATCTATCACAGTCAATGTACCGCAAATTGAAAAGCGTTAAAGCGACGTACAAATGAGCTCTTCCTAGTACATCACACACCCGCAGAACCGGCCAGTAATTTGATTGATGAGCGCGCCACACTTGGCGACTCGTGCTGTAACCGGTAGTTGTGCACACTGACTATTTATTAGCGTCACATACACTATTATTGAGTGGGAGGTTTTGAATCGATTGATTTTTTCATGAGTTTAGGTCGATTTAAAACTTTTTAAGGCACATGTTAATTTTATTTATTTAATCAGGCTATTATAACAGCGTGGGTAGGTAAATAATAACAGTCTTACGAGACGATCAACGAGGTTAAGTTTCAGTCCGAGGATGGGTGACCATCCATTACGTACCGATACTCTTCCGTGCCTCAGAAAGCACATTAAGCCGTCTGTCTCGGCTGTCATTTGAACATCTTTCGACAGTCGTTACGGGCAGTCGCAAGCCAGAGTCTGATACGAGTTTTACCAAAGAATATCGGGCTACCCCATTACTGGGTTACCGAGGTCAGCTAGGCAGATTTTTCATGTAAAATACTGGTACTCAGCTGCATCGAGTTAGACTGGAAGGCGACTCCAACATTGCGGTAAAGACTGGGCAGATTGATTTTTGATCAGGTAATATTATTATTTAAAGGGGTTAGGAGAAGCGCACCGCACTTGGCGATAATGGTCGGTTATTATCGTCAATTCAACGAATCCACAGTGAATTATTTATCATTGGGGATTGATTTTTTATTTTTTTTAACCGACTTCCAAAAAGGAGGAGGTTCTCAATTCCACTGTATGTTTTTTTTTGGTATGTTTGTTATGTGATCATTCCGTCAATTCTGAATTGATTTTGATGATTTTTAGATTTTTTTCTTTCGAATATAAAAAAGATATTCGAAAGCACCAAGTCAGATGATGGCAAGGAAATCGAGGGCAACCCTCAAATTTTAAAGGCACATACAATGTTTTTCATATACTTTCTAACGCAATTCAGATAATTGTGCATAGTAATCAACATCTCATCTTGCTGAGCTGATGATAGAAGGTATAAGTTAGGATCTGATACTGGGGTCCCAAGAATAATGTTTGTTCAGCGATATTTTCGCCAATTGTCAACCGATTTGGATGATTATTTTTTTATTTGGAAGAGTATTTTTTTTACATAAGTTTTAAGGCCTAGTTTTTACTTTCGGTTGTTTCCTGAATAAAAACCATAATCCATTCCCACTTCGGGAATGGATTATGGTTGCTCATCAATCAAAATCCTTTAGGTATTTCAAATAGACCATTTACAGGCACTTTTGAATTATCAATTTCATGGACATTCTTTTAAATCAGTGTTTACAAAATCATGGTAACATTCGTATTGAAATAATGAATGCGTAAAATTATACCTACAATGCAAAAGAGATTGATTCTATACAATGCAAAGATGGTTTTACAATATTCAGTAGGTCCAACAATGTTTTCACATCTTAAATCAAAGTTTGGGCGCTTTAGTTGCTGTGGAGCGGACCAACATTAAGCAAAGCATTTTTATCATTGATGTCCTCCCCTAGTTTATAATATGCTTTGGAAAATCATCAAATGACTTCTTCCACTCTGGGTGGAGCGGAAGGGCGTGTCAGACTCTTGCTGACTAAAACCCATCCGTGTTTCTTCTAAAGCCCTTTGCGTTCCAGGGCCGCAGTGACTCTTTCGAACAAATTCCGCAACATGCTTGCCTGATAGTATGCGTTTTTTGAAATTTCGTATCATTTAATTCTAATATATGTAGCGGTTTTTATTATAACACTTTAAACGGTATCCCATTAAAACAGTTGTAAGTATCCCATTAAAGATGTTGCTACTTTAGCAAGTCTGAAACCAGGTTGAACTAATTGGCTCCTATTTCTTGTGACATAGTACTGTCTCTCGCCTCGTTTACTAAAAATATGTAGTTTCTTTCCTTATAACTTACATTATAATGTATGAAAAAAATAGGATTTCACATAAAAATACAATATTATCAAAATCGACGCATTTGGTATTTGACTAAAAAAATCGAATTAGTCCGTCAGATAGATTTGCAAAGAATATTGGACACGTATATTTTCTTTTGACACGTAAACAAAAAAATAAGACGATACAGTGCGTTGAAAACTCGTGTAACGTCACTTACCAGTACACTTTTTACTGGAAAATGACGTTACAAGCCCCCATTCCTTATCTTTGATGCGTTTTATGTTCGTTTTTTTTTGGTTTGATAAAATAAAAAATACCTATCCAATATTTTTCGATAATCTAACTGACGGACTAAATAGAATCATATTTTTTTTAACTCAGGCAACATCCCTATTGATTGCATGACCTTTACTAGCACTATCCACTAAGTAGCTTTAAAAATGACAAATGAGGTAAACTTTACAAAAATGTCAATGTTAAAATATTGATCAAAAGAGTCCAGCAGCGCCTGGACGTCAGCTGATAAAGTAACATCAAAGTACAGTTGACACATCAATCAGTCTTAACAAATTGACATTGACTGCACCTTTATGACCTAGCAGTAAGGACGGTTTTCGTATCAAAGGTGTCAGGGTAATTGTACGTGCCAAAGGAAATATTAGCACCTGATGGTTACTCGAAGCTGAAATGTCAATAATTTAAACCATAAGGCACGTGTACATAAACTTTATCGATTTTGTAATCAACAGGTGATTTCGTCGGTAATCTGTTTGAGGTGTAAATTACGGCTTGCTTTTATTGATTTGTGAGGTTTGTTTTTCCATTGACGACGGTAGCTGTTTAGAGGTTAGTCTTCCGGGTCAGATTTCTTTTGATTTTCTCATTTCGGTATTCTCAAAATACACTTTAGGACCTTCTTACGACTTCTCAGGGTTGCGGAATTTGTTCGAAAAAGTCACCGCGTCCCTGGAACGCAAAGGGCTTTAGAAGAAACACGGATGGGTTTTAGTTAGTAAGAGTCTGACACGCCCTTCCGCTCCACCCAGAGCGGAAGAATTCATTTGATGATATCCCATCCTTAAAAAAAAAATGGACCTTCTTACGAAATCTGTGACTACATAAACAGCTTACATAAATAGGTTGGTCTAGAAAACATGAAATTTGGTCTCCTACAAAGAAGGTGAGAACTATGAAGATTTTTATATACCTAATCCATCTCATAAAGGGGTAACATTCTTATTTTAATAAGGGCGACTTGCGCTAAAATAAACTAATTAACTAACTAACTTGCCCGGGTTAACTATTTGGTTAGTCCCAGAGACGCGCCAAAACATACAAGTACCTATATGATTTTTCTAACATTGTGCTATTTTATTTATCACAAAAATTAATGTTCGAAACGCATTTTTATTTATGTACGTGCATTTTATAAAATCGGTAGAATACCTAGTTAGTTCTGCACTATTGGGGATCTTTATAAATGACTGATACGAAGCAGCTTTCACATTTTTGTGACCCGGTTTATAATATGGCAGGCTGTTGACTCTTGAACACCAATTACCTACATCTCCACGAGTTAACTGCCCGTTGCATAGAATCTCAAAGTTCAAAATACTGGATTTATAATAGGTGATACTACAGAAACATCTTATCCGTAACAATAAAGAAGGTACTATTTAGCATTTCGTCTACGTATTTGTCATACTAACACTACACTATACCACACATTTTGTTACTGAGAAAATAAGTAAGGACTGAGGGCTCTGGGATCTTAGACCATAAGAAGTTATGACAATTATTTGACATAACTGTTTTGAATATAGTTGCCATGGTAGTTAGCCAGTGCTTTGCTAAACGGAGCAGCGCAAGTGGGCCTTAGGGTATTAAAGGTGTTCAATCAGAGTTTATATGGATTTCCATCATTTTTGAAGTTAGAAACCTTGAAGTTAGTCAAATCGGCCGTTATTAGCCATGCATTCTGTTGGTTATTTGGGGTAGGTACCTAGTCGAAAGTAACTTTTAGCTTGCAGGAAATGAAAAGATGACATCCTACCATCTCCGGCAATATAAACAAATCTTACAGGCGCTGATAACTATACAAAGCAACCCATAATGAAGCCTTCCATTACTTGAACCAATTAACCACACACATCTAAATCATTGGTCGCGTTTCAAGCTCCATCCTACCAAGTGTTATCTTCTCGTATAATGAGATCCTACACACACATGAGGTCTGTTCATTATCCAACACCTCATCCTGTATGGGTCTGGCTTAATTGCAATTACATTGAGTTAGGGCCCGCGGAAAAACTTGACGGGTCACATGTTCCAACCCCTATTCATTTTCGCGGATAAAAACATGACGGTAATTTAGAATGTGGTAGAAAATTATCCAGGACCCTTCTGAAATTAGATGGGCTCAATTTTTATCCCAACCTTCACTTTAAGACGATTTCCAGTACAAAACTTCCCTATAAATTTTTCATTACATGTAGTTTTTTACAGATATAATTTTATTATTATGGGAAATCATCAAATGACTTCTTCCGCTCTGGGTAGCGGAAGGGCGTATCAGACTAAAACCCATCCGTGTTCCTTCTAAAGCCCTTTGCGTTCCAGGGCCGCGGTGACTCTTTCGAACAAATTCCGCAACCCTGGCAGGCTCTGGCCCTAGCGGGCCCCGTCTTCTATGCTGACATCTCTTTGAGGCGCGCGTGGAACATAACGCGCCATCGACCCGGACCTGGTTGTGACCGGACAGCGAGCCACCCAACGCTCGCCGTCCGCAGGCCCGCGCCTACGGTTGCCGGGGATCGCCCTGCGACTCCCGACGCCCGGGGCATCTTCTTCTGTAGTGGTGGTCAGAGCGAATGCCTTGTCTCTCCCTCGCGCGCCCCGCCTCCTCTTTCGCTAGCATTACTGCTTCGCAGAGGGAGGTGACCGCTTCCCAAGCCTCCTCGCTCTGGACCATGGATTTAACCAGGGCCGGTTACAGATATACCTACTAACGGCATTCACTCCTCACATAACAATAACACACATTATACACTAACATAACTCTTCTTTCACAAATTCAGCTCGATATCTGTATCCGCAGGGATCCTGCAGAATATCAGCGTCAGATAAATTGGCTGGCACAGGCTGAGCTGGAGTCCCATTTGGTACAACCTTGAAGCACACACCGCACTTCGGTTGTTTTTTTCCTGTCTTTTGCTTTTTTGGCCGCAAAGGCTTGCGGCAATTTACCTATGATTTGTGCCAAAAAACCGACATTCGATCGGATCGGCTACAAGTGCTTGCAAACCTACACAAACCAAGTCAAACTCCCTATACATACGTTTAGATATGTGACAGTTTGTTGAGGTTTGGCAAGCGTGTGGATCCGGCTTTAGGTTGACGTTTCGATTCTGCGTTAGAATCTTATCGAAAAATCACCGAAGCGACTATCTAAAAAAAAAACTCTATAGTCCAAAAAGGACAAAATAAATTGTCAATATGCATTTAATTTTAAGCATTCAAAACGTTACGTAGGTAATACAAAAATCTATTGAATAACTAGCCGTTACAGCGTGTATCTACTACCCATTCATTCTTGTTGATATACGTTGCTTGACTGGCATAAATATCAGGCTATTAAGGTACAACAATGCCCTATAGACTTTGATTTAAGTCTACAAAGCACTGAATGAAGGTTCAAATTCGGTCATCGATTTTGGTACGTACTGTTGACTGTTACTACCTAAGTTCTCTTTTTTTAAACTGAAAATCCAATATGGCGGATGTTGAACGTCACGTCAGCTAACGGTTGAGTCAGTTTCGACAATAGCGCTTTGTAACGTAAATGCTGAATACATACATATTTGTGCAAGAGGAAATTTGTAGAACAAGGCAAAACTTTAGCATAAATGTAAAAAAATGTTGATATCTGTTACCATAAGGTACTAATGAATAAGGCAATAATTGTGTTGTGATCACATTTTAATTAGGTACCCATTATGTACCTACAATTTTTTTCATATATCACAGTCTATTAACTTGGCCTCTTTGCGTTTCCTTCTTATTTCATTCTGTAAGAAAAAGAAGCAACCGCGATTGTTTCTGTTTCGATGCTTACTGTGTTTAAGTACCTGCTGCTAAGTCGTACCTAGCCAGTTTTCTAATAGTTCAGTGACATTTTACGTCACACCATAGAACTACTGGCTCGCGATACGTGTCATTGGGCGATAAGATTTAAGATTGTTTGCACAAAAAAGTCACCATTAAAAATCTGTTAATTAAAAATTCCTGTCTAGGTTAGCTAATTATTTATAGGTCGCTGACCTATAAAAGTACCAAAATAAAAGTAAAGATATTAGTTTTAGTTACCTTTTAAATCATTGCTCAGTAGCAACCTCAGAGTCTGGATTTGTATCCGGTTTATGACAATAACACTGCCGTCATAAGAAAAAAGGACTACACAAAACGAAGTAACCGACTTCCGACATTAAGAAAATAAATTAAGGTCGGAAATCGGTTACTTTGTTTTGTGTTTATATATCCTTTTTTAATCGACTTCAGGAGGAAGTTCTCTATTCGACTGTATGTTTTTTTTTTCTTATCACTGCAGTAGTAGTAGTAACGGAGACAAGCCTCCCTGTAGCATGGGACTTGAACATAAATGCCGAAACGTGGGTGTACACCATACACCTCTGCCTAACCCTATACAAAAAGTCGTCATTTTATCAAACTAAAGTTTTATTAAACCTATTGTAATGAATATCAGCAGGTATTCCTAGGTTCAATTCTGCTGTCATAAGAAAAAAGGACGTAACCGATTTCCGACAAAAAGAAAATAACTTAAGGTCGGAAATCAATTACTTCGTTTTGTGTCGATACGTCCTTTTTCTTATGACGGCAGAATTGCCAGGCAGACAGAAAGGCTCCATAACAGCATGCACAAAACTACCTAGATATGGCTCAGATATTTTCTCAGAACGCAACCGCAAAGTTTACCTATACCACAACTTAGCTTTTACGAACATTTACCGGAAACTCTGACTTCATTATTTACTTAACCTTATGAACGCCATTGTCACGTATACATGACAAGCAAGCGCGTGCCCTGTACGCCAAACGTCACCAATATGTGACAAAAAATACGGCGAATTTTTGGCTTGGCGTCGGGGGCACGCCGATGCGTTTATGCTCCGGCGTTCAAAAGATTAAAAGAATCTGCTTTTTATATGCCTTGTCCAATGTCCTTGTTAATAGACCCCACCTGCTTTAAGTATTCACTTAAAACTTAACCGTAACTTTATCTATTCTTCCTATCCGCTACTTTATCCAACAAATAAAAACGACGCCGGTAAAGACTACTAATATACCTACCATGACGCATAGAAAATTATGTGAAATTATGTTTCTATGAAAAATATATTTATTTTTAGTATTGCTATTTTAAATAAATGGTTTAATACGTTACCTTTTAAAATAACATGGCGGACGCCTATTATGCCATTATGTCATTAATGTGTCGCATAAATATAAAAGGAGAATGCTAAAATAAGCAGCGTCGATTCATAAAACATTTAGAGTAATAATAATAATAATAATATCTTGGGACAACTCACACACGGTCATCTGATCCCAAACTAGGCAGAGCCTGTGCTATGGCAACCAGACAACTGATAAACATACTTATATATTTCTAAATACATAGGTACATATTATAGACATTACACCCAGACACATAACAAATGATCATGCTCATCACACAAAGATTTGTCCTGGGTGGGAATCGAACCTACGACCTCCAGTTTAGCCGTCAGGGTCACTAACCACTCGACCAACAGGCCAGTGAAGAGTGTAACTTTTAATCGGACCAATCATGACATTGTGAAAGGAAATATCAGCTGCTCCGTAGTACCTACATTCATCGAGTTAAATGAATATAATTTGTAAAGAACAGTGGATTTTTTTTCATAATTTCAGTGAGGTAATCCAAAATTAACAGGTTTTCTTATTTATAAGTAGGTACTCTCAGCACCTGGAACCTGACCATGAATTGAAAGTGGTCCTGTGTATTAAATCGGTAGGTATATATATTATAATAATATAATAATATAATATCTTGGGACAACTCACACACGGTCATCCGATCCCAAACTAGGCAGAGCCTGTGCTATGGCAACCAGACAACTGATAAACATACTTATATATTTCTAAATACATACATATTATAGACAAATTACACCCAGACACAGAACAAATGATCATGCTCATCACACATTATGAACGGCATCAATTATGAAAATTTGAAGATACATAGGTACAGTCAGCAAAGCTATTTGATATACAGGCAAAAGTATTTATTTTTTCACTGTACTGCCAATATTTATTTCTAATGTGTGTATTATAACTTTTTAAGCTTATTACGCACTTACGAGTGTGGTGTACAGTAATTGTTGTGCAGCACACTCACAACATTATTTAAAAGTAGTTGCAAGTTAGCTGCCTCCATACCAAATAGCTTTGTTGACTGTACTTGCACATAAAATCATGTCTTTTTCAGCCTCCTTCATCCTTACCTACTCCTTTGCTTTAAAAAAATAATCACTTGTTAACATTACATGTGTCGAATAAAGAGTTTCTGTAGTTGAAAAGTCTGTGTAGAATGGAATATAAGGACAGATGGATGTGAAGAAGGCAGACGTTCGTCAGATATTTAGAGAGCCCGACCGACTGTACCTACCAAAAGTAGGGTACATATACGTGAACCACCTCTTAACAAGTACCTAGCCCTTCTATTCTGCATTCCTTATTGTGGTAATAAATCGAATGTCAACTGTCACTCACAGAGTACCTAGTGGAAAATGCAAGCCTAGTGTCACGATACGGTACTTGGCACTTATTCTATTTCCTGGCTACATTTCTTGCAGTAATGGAACCTACATGATAAAGTCCATTAGGTATCTTTAAAAATTAATAACACTATTGCACTATACAAAATGTACAGTTAACAAACAGTCGGGTTATGATCGACTGAATCGCGTCTTTGAAACATTAATTTTATCTTTGAACGACCAACGAAATAATAATATATTATTTGCAACCTACTAGTTTAATTAATATAAAAGTTATACTTAAAGTTCCTCGATTGACCCCATTGCAGTAACACCACTTTATTTTCAAAACTTCTTCACCCAATCTCAAGGCCGCACTTCAACAAAAGAAGCCCACAAACAAAAAATAATCGATAGAACCTATCCTAACATGATTACTCATCAGCTAATCAAGTGTTCGTCATCGCAGCACGTCACTAGTCATCTTATCGATCGTCACGTCGATATCTGCATAGGCAGTCCTTGACACGGCCGGCCGTGTCACTTCACTAACTGTCAGATTTCTATTTAATCTATGCTCGCTTTGATATCGGGTTTGTGAATATTTAATCATCAGTTACGTGCTGGACTTCAGTGTAATTATAACACTATTAGTTTAAATGCTTTTTGTTTTGTGTGGAAGGTTGACCTGATTTTAATTGTGTATGGGTAGTAATGGGTACCTTTTTAATGTTGGTTTGATTTAGAATTAAAATTGAGTTGGAAGTTACAGTTTTTAATGAAGTTGAAACTAAATTACTCTTATAATATCAACGATTTAAGTCATGGACCTAAAACAATGTCTATGGATAAAGGTGATACATTGTTGTCGCATATTAGCGTCTTTTAACGCCCATCTATCCATATTCGATGAATATGTAGGTACCCAAATATGAACCAATTTTCGATAAAACACGAATATTTAAAAAATGCTTTGAATAAGTTTGCACAGTTTTAATAAATCCAATCTTAACTCATACCGTTATCACCCATAGCACGGACCACAACCACTTAGTGTAGGCAATTTAAAAATCCATGTATGTTAGCAAACACAGGGTGAAAGAAGCAATTTTAAAGTTTAGTACGGCCGCAACGTAGGTACACAATATTGATAAATTTATGTTTAACTTTTGATATTGCAATTTTAGCGCATTTAGACGCTACTAAGTTGCACTGCAAATGATATAAAATTTATGTTAATTAGGTAATATTAGTGTGACCTACCGGACTTTAAAAACAAAGAAATTACAGTATTTCAAAATCAGTCAATAATTGTCTGCAAATGATAATTATGTTATTCGTGAAAGATTTTATGACCTTCCGGACTTTAAAAAAAAGAATGACAGTATTTCAAAATTAGTCGAAAATTTACTGTAGATAAAGCACGATTTGACAAAAGAACATAATACATAGAACGTGCATAGATACCATAAATAAAAGAGTAAACCTTAATTCCATATTTTTTTCAGGTTTGGGGAAACGTTTCAAAATTCAAGGTCTCGACTCAGAGCGACCTTGTGGAAGTTGGTTCAAAAACTACTTTCTTTATTGAAACAAACCAACAACCCTGTAAAATTGGGCAGTTTATAAAACGTGTTCCAGACTACAAATCACCACAAAAAATATCTATTGGACTATCAATATCATGTTAACAGCTGTGATTTTTTGTTAAAAATAACAACAGATAAGTAATCAAAAAAAAAAACTTTAAAAAAAAACATACAACCGACTTCCAAATAAAAAACACTACAAAGTATAAAATAACTTTAAATTTCGGAAGTCGGTGTTTTTGGTTGTTTTTTTCGTTTTTTAACACCGACTTCTGAAATTAATCTTAATAAAAAATATTTTAAAAAAACATACAGTCGAACTGAGAACCTCCTTCTGAAGTCGGTTAAAAACAATACTTACTTTACTATGACCCTTTTTCTGAAAAAATGTAATGAATACATTACAAAAAACATATCAATCCTATTTTATTCTCAACTATATTTCTCCCGCAGCTTCGCTCGCTTCAAAGTAGCTTATGAGCATATCCAGGGTTCCATCTATCTCCGTACCAAAATTTATCAAAATCAGTTCGGCGATCAAGGTTTTTAATATATTGCTCCTACCACTATTTGTCTCTGTATCACCCAAAGGCTACTTACTGTTAGGGAATGCCTACGTCATAAATTCCGTCCCTATACATTTAAAAGCCATATATGCATAAAGCCTAAAATAAATTAAGAAAATACCTGTCAATAAGACTATGAACATTTGTACTGTGATTGGCGCACCAATCAAATCAATTGACACAAGATTAGACAACAGATTATATACAATAAGCTTTAGTCACTACATTAAAGAGCATGCACCATAAACACGTATGTTTAAAACCATTATACAGACAGCACTTCCCCTGCGTATGTTAACGCTGAACAAACAAAACGGTTGCCTAAGCGATACCTCACCGTAATTGCTCTATTCCACTCAATTACACCACCACTTTATACTATAATACTGCCACTTTACCCCTATACAGTGGCATAAATCGTTTTGGTTGACAGTGCTAGTGTATTTAGGAGGATGAAGGAAGGTAGGGTCTCCTTGATGTCAGTGAGAATATCTTACTTTAGGGCAAAATGTATGAGGATGAGCACGCAGTGAAAATTTGGTGTTCTTTATACTCCAAATTTTGACAGCGTGCTTTTTTCAATGAGTCAGCCAGAGCCAAGATTAACTGTGAAACTTGCACGAGAAATTAATGACTGAATTTATCGCTGATCGAATTAAATCATCGTTCTATTGCTGCCAATCGTTTCAAAATGATACACACAAAAAACGTTTACCATAGTGTTATTTTTTATAGAAAACTTAAAATTTAAAGAAAAAACGAAAATTATTTAGCACTTACATGAAACACGCACAGTACATAGAAATAAAAATAAAAAAGAAATGTATGCTAAGAACCAAGTGTGTTTATCACGGCTGCACTAAAAAGGTCCATTTCAGCGATATGTCAGACAGACTGATGCTGTCTGACGCTGGTTATATGAACCTTTTAATGGACGAGTGGCGAATTGTTCCTGAAGTACATAATAGAACTAGAAGATACCTCGGCACTTTCCAAATTCTAACCCGCACCTTGAAGCACAAAAAGTGACTTCCCAAAACAAATCATCACGACAGTTATAATACTTTCCCTTATCACAAAAGATAAGGTCAGGACAAAAGCGACAGTAAAAAATGAGCAAATTGGCAATAAACGGATGCATAAATAATAATTGTCGTTTACAAAGCTTCCCTCCCTAAGTGCTACGAAAACATTTTCATTTTGCGCCACCAATTGCATTTTCCGTAATTTAATTAGCTTTGTTGCGGGCTTCTCGGAAAAATTGCGCTTTTCCGCTGTTAGGGCGTTGCGGGTAGCGAAAACATTGTGATAATAGAACATTTAATAAAAAGAAAAAATAAATGTTCGCTGAAAATTAAATATCGCGACGAAAATTCCGCACGCTTATGTTTTCAATAAAACCAGCCACGGTTTGATGGGATTTCTCATCCACATGTCGCTTCAGAGGATGAAGGTAAAAACACTTTCATTTTATATAACTTTAACATTAGTGTAAAATTTTACGATTCGAGACCGCAATCAGTGGCTGGGCTAGGTTAGCTCTGCGTTGTCTTTCAGTGAAAAAAATTAGGTTCCTATCAAGTAGAATATCTAGTCAAACAAAGGTGAAATGATTGCGTAATTTGGACAGATGATGTGACCACACAATTTAAGAGCATCGCGATTCTAAGCGAAAACGCAGCGCGGTAAGCGTCAATATGCTAACAACGTTTATGTTATAATAAATAGATGAAAGTTTTCTAGGTTGATTAGTTCGGTAAACAAATCTGCTTCAGTCTTCGATTTCATCAAGTCTACAGATTGTAACGTTTACCCCTTAACATAACACGATTAGACGTTAATTACAGCTTATTAGTAGTACACTGTTCTGTGAAGTAGTTTCAGTTTAATTGAAAACTAACTTAAGTGTAAATTGAAAGATATGTACAGTAAAATTATTAGCATTAAAAGACAAAATAAACAATCGTAAATGTATAGAAAAACCGCCTTAATAAACACCATTGTCCTTACATCAGATCCCTAAAAAATATTCCTTCTTCTCAAAGTGCCAAAAATGTTAAAAGCAAAAATGAATCTGTCTTTTTTATTCAAAAAATAATTCTGTCATATCCTCAGCAAAAAATATACCACGGTAAATAAGTCAGCGAGTAAGTAAAACTTCTGCCGCATCATTCGTGCCTAACACAAGCCGACTTTATCATCGGCGCCCATCAATATTGTGTGCACCGAAGTTTGTGCCGTATTGGTAGAGAATTAAGGTGAGTTTTAAAATACAGGTGTAGGCTGATGGTGTTGGAAGGAGCGCTCGTGGGGCTGAGAGCGATAATAGCTTCCTCGTGATAGCTGAATGGGCCCTGACAGCACTCGCCCGCTTTATAAACTCGACGCAAACTGAATGATTTTTCATAGTACATGTATTTAAGGGGTGTCGCTCGGGGAAATGATGTAATTACGGTATAATGCGCATGTTTAAAGACTTTTTTATCTTTACATGGAGTTTCTTTTAGACGACATTTTCATATATTTATGTTAGCTACTTCCTAAAATCAGTTTATCTTTGTAGTAAATGCCTGCAGCATTTCCAGTGTTTTGTATTCAAACTATGTAGCCAAAATTGTAAGCGTTGCTTTTACGAGACATGTAGTTAAGGGGTAGTACCATCTGAAACCAGGTACAGTGAAGCCGAATCTGAAGGTCACGAGAACGAAGCCACGATACTGCTTGCTAGTTAAACACATTAACAACGGACAATAATTTAACAAAACTTGGCACAGAAGTTTTAAGTGGGTTTCTTACAGACTGTTCAAAGATTTTCTCTAGCTTCATGCAGAAAAGAGATTATTAAATTTACTTTAGTCTAACTAATTACTTGCTCTCATTTCGCGTGATGGAATATGCAGCGGAGTGCACGTCCTGCCTTTCACAGACAACTATAAAGACCTACTGTGTATATATGTACATATATCTGGGTTCCTCCTTACCTACGTAATTATGTGCGTTCGCTCAGAATGGTGTCAACTCCGGGTCTCCGGAACAGTGAAAGCCATTATTTATCTCAGAGAGATTGCTGCACCAAATACAGCATCCAAGTTTATTGCAGTGTTTATTTGAAATACGACGTCGAAGTGTTCTTAGTGTAAGTATTGGATGCTCTTTGTGTTTCGGGGAAAGAATTGTGATTTATTTGGGGGAATTGAGCTTTCTAGTTGCAATACGAAAACATGATACTGGGTATTTAGGGCAGTGTTTCAAGTTGTTCAATATCTTGTGTGGGTATTGTAAAACTAAGAGTACACTCTCAGGATTATTCATTAAAAAATACCATATGATTCGTTCAAACAGTGATAAGCGGATTCTAAATTTAAATTCTGTATAGAATAAAGAATCTCCGAAAAAAGAAAATAGTGAAATACTAATTAGCATTAATTTTTACTTACTACTAACTACTTTCTTTCGTTAATAGCTTGTATGTGATTAAAAGTCGGCAATAATTCAATCAATCGACGCGAAAGTTATAGTAGCTCGAACATAATGTTCCAGCAGGAACAACAAACCATTCTCACACAACTCGTACTTAAAAAGAAGAGCACAGTAAACATTAGTACTTCAGAAACACAAAACAAACTTCCCTACTTGATAACTTCACAAGCCTGCAAGTGGAACGTCACATACAAAGAGTACAAACTAACAGCGAGCACAATTATTTGTATTGTGTCCCAGCTGCAAGTCGCGAGCCATGAAACAAAGCTCAGAACACGCCTGAAACACCCAGCAATGAAACAAAGCTGGGAACAGGCTCGGAACAGACTCGGAACACGGGGGGCGCGGACAACGTTTGATAAATGGCCCGGCCACGCGCCGTACATACTAAGTGGCCAACCATCCGTCATTTTTATAGTCTACCCGCTCCAAATCTATGTGTTTTATCATCGTAAGCCGAGAAATTTGAATATATCGGCCGTCAAATATTGTGTCCGAATTGTTTTTTTAGATTATATTTCTTATGGATTCTTGATTTTTTTATGGATTGGTGCTTTTATAACGAAATATTATTTTTATTGTCAATAGGTCTTTCGTGATAAGACTGGCACTCAATGAGAAATGGAATAATGACGTTTAAATGTATATTTGATAGCTCGGTTTCCGAAAACTGAACGGGCAATCTATGTGAACCATGTTTCATTTTTTTATCATAAAAAGAAACTGTAATTAGCAAAAACAGAATATATGTATTTGTTGATGTTATCAATCGCATATACTCTTTTACTTACTTGCTCAGGTACTTAATTTATTCTCTCGCATCTGTAAATTGAGTTCATTCAAAAAGTAACAACGTATTTAACACAATATGAATATTCATTTTTTTTTCAATTTTCTCCTTTTTTATCAAGATGAAATTCATCCGATTTTTTATAAATTATAAGCAGTACGTACTCGAATGTAAAATAATTAAAAATTGTTACAGAAGAACAAAAGGAAGCTCTTAAAAATTAAGATCATACGAATGTTGTACCTAACGAGAGTTTTGAACCGAAACAACTGAAATAGTTGTTGTTAGAAAAACGAATTTGTAGGTACCTATATGAAACGTTCGGTGATTAATATACGTTCAACTTTAGGATTCGTTTGACCTACTGAGTATATACCTGCAGTTATTAACGAGAGCGGTTCATTAAACGCTGACCTATTGGAGATAATTAATTTGTCTACCTTTTGAATAATAGTTTCTTATTTAAAACGTATTTCATCGCAAAAACTCGATAATGGCTCGACCGTTTCGATTTTTTAGTTTTTGCCTCAATACTGGGGTAGTTTAAAAAAACAATTAGTTTATAATATGTCACCGAAAAATTGCAGACTCCTTAAGATTGTAATAAATCTTCATTGGATTAAAATTTCTCGACATATTATGAAAAAATATTGTTTTGTAAACAATAAATCAACAGCACAGAGAATGCTGCTGCCCATTCTCTGGTGAGTCCCCATAGTCGCCTCTTACGACACCCACGGGAAGTGATGGGATGGTGCTATTCTTTTACGTCCGACACCATACAGGAACGTACAAAGAAACATGATCTACTCCTTAGAGAGTAGAGGCATGTAAGAAAGGTTTTTCATAGGCCTTGGGGCCCTAACGGAAGTTTTTAGTGGAACGAAACCAATATAATTAAGATCGTTATTTTAAAAGTTATATTACTACCTACTTTTTATTACTTGTTTACATATATACCAATATAACAAAGATATAAAATAGTTTATTTGTTTAAATGTTTGTTAAAGAACTGATTCGTGTACCTATGAAAATTCTTTGACTGGTAGAAATCTTAACTATTGCTGACCTATAGGCTTCTTTTTATCCTGTGGAAATACCAAGGGAACGAAGCAATAGAAAAAAAGCTAGTGTTTCATTTAAATATGTTTTCGTGTAAGTATTCCATGTACGGTTGTATGACGCAAACAGCAGAATTGCACCTTCATTAAAACACGCTTGAACCGGAAAGTCGCGGGTGACATTTCGTTCCGGGAAAATTAATATTTAGTTTGTGAATTTTAGAAAGTTTCGTTGAAATGATGGTAGATATTATTTTGGTAAGTAGACAGAATATGCATGAGTTATTAAATTAGATGTTAAGGTAACCAGAGTAGATTTTAATGAAATGTTTTGGTTTCAAAATCGTAATTTCCTGCAGTTAAATCAGTCAATTATATTCGCAAACTACAACTCTGCTAAAATCCAGTGTTTAACTTGGACCAATTAATTAGAACCGAGTCACCTCCCACGGAACATTGGCCAACACTTCATTAAGTGATATGGAACACGTAACTTTCATGCTGCATTCCTGCTAGTTACCACGTGTCACACACCAGCTGTTCAGAAAATGTAATACCAATTCCAACTTGCTTGAACTGAGTACGACTTTCTATGTTTTTATTCTTTAAAATAGAATAACAAAAGTGTTATTCATGATTTTAGAGAATTGGTAGAGTGTTTTGGCAAAAATCAAGCAAATTGGTTGGGACTATAATACAATAGCGATGACCTGGGTGCCATTTCTACTAATTTTTAAACAACTTTCTCATTCGCATCTTGGTCGCAATCTGTCAAAAATGTAGGGAAGTTGATGATTGTGACGGAGATGCGAATGAGAAAAACATTGTTGCTTAAACATTAGTTTAAAAAGAATTGGCACCATAATTGTATGCATTATAGGCATAGATTTAAATAGTAAGGATAGGGCTCGCGTTCACCATACAAGACGCACAGAATTTTTATTGTGTCGCTCTCACGACCGCTCCCGAAGATCGCCGACCGCGTGCGCGAGTTCACGTCTGTCTAGACGAGCCAATTGTGGACCAACTTGTAGCGTCAGTAAATTTGCGGTGTACCCTGTTCTTACTATATAAGTCAATGATTATACATTCAAAACTACCATTCAGCATGCAACCACACACACCATTAAAATAAACTTTTAACATACCCATGAAGCAGGAGGGTATCTCGGGAACGGTGCGATCAGTTTGGTAGCTAGGTTGCTGGGCAGATCGTGCTTTATTCCTCTCTTTAAACGCTGTTTTCTTCTCTCCCGCGATTTGCTTCTTAGCATAAGAGCTGCCTGCATACTTGCCAGGTTTGCTCTGGCACAAAACTCAGCCAGTGGCCCCTGGTAGCTTCGCAGCTATCCACAACGCACTTTGTCTCTCAAAGTCTTAGTCACTCACTTATACAGTTATCAAAGTTACCGCGGATCGACACACTATGTAAGTCTTATTTTTACAGCGAAGAACTACTTCTAGCGCGTCTACACTACCCCTAACTAGCGATAAAGAGATACAAAGACTATTTACACAACAAACGTCGATATCACCCTTAGATTAGTCCCATCACAGAATTAATTACTTTCAATTAAATCTCACTATAGAATGCTTTAGAATTGGATTGAGATAGGCACAAGAAAGGCGCGAAACTATTTTAAATTTATTAATATCTAATTTATTTAATAAGTAAAGTGGTCGATCTTAGATTTACGATATGTGAGAAGGGAATACGTTATGGAAGCAAGCGCAATTTGGCGTTTAGTTGTTTAGTTCGAGTGTTCACTCGTGTTGCTCATGTTTCGTTCCGCACGTCGAGTCGCAGTCTCTGGTTCTTCGACACCTGCCATCGGACGCTAGTGTCAACTTGGTGTCGCAGTTTCATGGCCGGCCCACTTTGATCACTGCACTCAATAACACTTCACAGTAACACATGTTACACCGTCTCTGACACAAACTGTACACCACATTTATTAACGAGAGGCCAATTAAGGATACCTACACTTCGCTTAATATAAAAAGGTGACGTTTTCCCATTTCCCATTTGTTGCATTGTCTCATAACGTACATGCTTACATAAACTAGCTATGGAATACAGTAAACATTGAATACATACCTAAATAGCGGCGCAGCTACGAATGTTACCTCTAGAGCATAGATGCGAGACTCAAAGGGCCTCTGTACATACACAACACATATAAATGAGATACCATGCTTACGCTAGTACATTTAACACTGATATTGGTACAATACTCGTCCTTTTTGAGAAACATTGAACAAAAGACAGATATAATCGTCGTAAAAGTTGATAATTGGGCATCAAGAACATAGCTCATAACTTTATTCCAATATCTTCAAGTAAACAACTATTTTGCTTTGAAGTTGACATCAAAGCAACTAGTAATATCCAATCATGTAAACACTACAACTTAAGTCGAAGCTATTTGGGGAAAATTGCTTGTAGCCATTGCATAATATAATTTGTTCCTAATGGATTTGTTCGATCATGTCTGTTTCGTGTCTCATGCTTTCAAACGGTGAGTACTGTACAGTGTATTTTCCTATTTGACAAACAAACATGGTATGAACGTCATCAATCAGTTTTCGCATCAATCATGCACCTTTTAAAGGATTTAACGTCGCTTTTTGTTAGTAGCAAATACATGATGTATTACATCGAAATCTGCATGGAATTTGACAAGAACCGTCAGTCCGCCATATTTGTTTTCCAAAAAGGTCAAGTAAGAAAATTACACTATAGTAATTGTATACCTCGATGAGTTCGCATGGCGATGGCGGGTCGTCGACGTGGGGCGGGTTGACACGGGACGGCGGCGCTGCGAGGCGGGACTCCCAGTGCTGGCACGAGTATGCGCGGACGCCGGAGGGCGCGGGGTGGAGGGGGCTGTGCGGCCGCGGGCTCTGCGGCGCGGGCAGGCGGCCGTGCTGGCGCGCCTGCGCAAGGTGGAAGACAAGTTTAGTTATAAACATTGCTGGTCACTAATCTTGAAACTAACGTCATGCTCGAAGCTGCTCTCTACGGAATAAAGGGTAGGTGTGGTTATTTAAGATTGCTAAATTAGCGACCAGCTCATGGTTTTCCGGCCCCACAATTACTATTATCCATCCCGTCTTCTATTTTCATATAAAGCTGGGAAACGACCCAACAATCATAATCTTCAGAGTAGATACGTAGGTGGCCTTTCTCTAGCAGTGAACCTCTTTCGTCTGAGATGGTCTTTCAATACCATTAAAATTCTTATCTTAACAATTACTACAACAAAACCAAGGGGTCATAGTTACCTTACGGCCCGCGAGCGAGGCGCCGCCCGCCGCCGCGTACATGCACCGCCGGCGCCGGCGTTCAGCTAGCGCACCGCATGGCTACAGGGGGCGGGGCCATGCGCGCGCGTCGCCGCCGCATCCGGGCTACTCACCGACACCTACGACATCGCAGGACATGCTACTATTAACGTTCGTACACACCAATCTGTCACTTCACTGTTTAGCCGCCGATCAGTCACGGAAACGTATGTTTAAGGATTGTGGAAATAACAAACTCCGGTCGTGACGTTACTGAAGTGTTTGTCAGCTACAACTTCAACTATATTTTTTGATGTGTCTGACCGGCAACTTGGCGGTGACGTGACTGGAATGTGTGAATGAAGCTTTAAGTTAGTGCGATAAGATATTAGTGAGCGAAAAAATCAAGTAAAATTTAAAAGTTTTGCGTGTTCTTAATGAAGCAGACCCTCAGTTTTACTTCTTGCGAAAATGGTAGCAGATTTTATATTTTATTAAATTGTTTAAGTCTTATGAACACTTGTGTTAGGTAATGATAAATGGAGTCATGTCAATATAGCAAAGGGTTAAACCGCTTATTTTGGCAAGAAGCGAAGTAATAGAGACTGGATATTATTAGACACTACTTCATTCATAAAATCAAAAGGATAGAGTATTATGTGTGTCGTTGTGCACAGCACCCCACTATTTTTTGAAAAAGTGATCAAATGCATAGGTTAAAAAAACTGTGATAGATTGTATCAAAGGGAATTGGAACACTAAATGCAATCAACTAATGCGCTGAAAAAAACCAAATAGTTCGAGCTAAATTCTCAATTGAATAATAAACTTCTGAAACAAAGAAGTTAGGAAGTTGAAGTGTGTTTTCCAATTAAATGTTAATGAAAAATTAGAGAAGATACGGCACAAAAGTTAGTTTTAATCAAAATTGCAAAAAAAAGAACGTCAAAATTAAATCTGGTCAAGAAATAAAGAACATATCCATATATCTATTTTTATATAGATTTTTATAGAATGTATTATATGTATAAATAATAACTAGAGGTGTTCCTCAAGGGTCAATGTTGGGTCCGATTTTCTTTAAAACGTTTGAATACGATTTGACTGAATACAGACATTTATTTGGTAATAGTGCTGAATTTATAAAATAAATAACTTGAACAGTCACTGTTTGAATTTAATCAAATAGATAAAAACTAAAAGTATGCCATACACGAGATTACTTTATTTTTTGTCAGCAATTGAAATCCAAGGATATAGAAATAAAAAAAGTTCCAATATTGCAAAAGTAAGTTATTTTGACGCGACTACGTATGATTTAGGGTTACTAGGGTTACTACTTTATTAGTTTGATGGGCAAATTCATGAGTAGGCAAAGGCTTGCTAACAAATTTCACTACACAAACAAAATATTAAATTGAAAGATAAGCGCAAAACACTATGCTCGAAACACGACATTACATACTCATTTCGCGCACACAAAACTTCGGTTAGCAAAATAATCCACAGGGTCCTAATATTTAATTAATTACAAACTCGACGCATGTAATTACACCGAGCGTCCATTTGATAAATTAATTTCAATAGAGCTGCCATTACCTAGTTTAGAACATTTTCAACCGACGTTAGGATGCAATTTAAATAAATTAACTTGCCAATGGAAATCAATTTTTGATTACTATTAATTTAGTGTGCAGGTTTTTGCAATTCGGTAGATACGTGTTGGTATTAGAAATTCAATTTAACTTTCGGATGCATTGTTGATATTTCTGAACAAAACAAGTTACGTTCTCTATTTTTACCATATCTGTTTTACAGAGTCAGAGTCAGAATCAAGAATCAAAACGTTTATTTCATTTAGTCCATTAACCGGCACTTTTGAACGTCACAGTTTGTAAAATAATAGTATTACATTAATAAAGTGACAATACTGTCCATTCGGAAAGGTAGATTCTTATGAAGAAGATGAAATAGTAAAAAGAAATAGTATACATATAGAAAATAGTATACTAAAAATGAAATAGTAAAACGCCATAATATACAAGAACTAAAAAAATTAAACGGATTACGTAGATAATAAATTATCTGAAAAGATGTCAACGAGACGTTTATGATATGCAGCCATTAGCAAAGTAAGTTTTTGGTCATCCAAAATGTTTAATTCGTGAAAACACAAACTAGTTTTTTTTGCTGTCACGCAGTCGGGCAAAAAAGGAAACAGTATATTTGGTAACGGTATATTTCGGAATAAGCCCAACTGGTGAGCTAGGTCATTGGACTGTCGAGTTCAGTCCCACCCGCCTGTTGAACTGATCGCCTATCACAAACATATTAATTAAATTGAGTGAAATGATTCAGAATATATGATACATATTGTGTTATACAAATATACATATATGTATTATGTTTGTGAATCCAAATGTATTAGTCCGTCCATATTTTTTATATTTCAAATAAAGCATATTAGTCTTGCAGATATTCCAATTTATTTTCTAGAAATGCTTTTCAGAATACAAATTGTAACCTTGCCTAACCGTTGAACCATTATTTCGAGTTATATCACCAAAAGGTGTGCATTTGTGCATTTTACGACCGAGATTCATAAACCATAAACAAACGACCCCTGACACCTACACCTGCCTATTAAAAACACATGACTAAAGACCATAAAATAACCGAGCAGGTACCATTAAACCCGCATAACCGAACACCCTGTATTTAAACCATGGTTTTGAGCCGCACCGATACATACGATTACAAGCTCAGTGCCAATGCATCACCCGCAGTACGATGAGTCCCTGACCCAATTTCCACAGACTTTTACAACCAACGGATAATTAATCAGCTGTTTAGTTTTGTTTTAGTCTCATTACATTACATTAGTTTATAACCGCATCTTCGTACGCAAATATCCCGTTTTACCGTTCCCGTAGAAATTTCGGGAAATCTCTTAGTGCTCCCCCACACTTCCCAAAGAACCTACATGGCAAATGCCATTTCAGCTTTCTACGACTAGTAGTTTCGGCTGTGCGTTGTCTGTCAGTCACTCAGCCCTGTAACGGAAGAATTTTTATGTATATGGATTGATGATTGGTGGTTTTGAAATAATAATGATAGTGGTGGATGGAAGGAAGAGGCAAAAAATATTTGTTTTTTTATTCCAACTGATAGAGTTGCGTTTGAGCATTATCTCAATTAATGTGGTGAAATAAGAAGCAATTTTGCATTTAATTTCGACTTAAAAGAAAGAGTTAATAAACTCCTTATTTATTAATAGAAACCAAAAAGAGGTCTATAACTGTTAATGATAAAATTGAATTAACAATTCCAATTAAAATTTTAGGTCGGCGATAGAGCATGCTTGCCTAGAAATAACCTATTTCCTCTTGAATTAAAGACCCTGGTTGTAACATTCTGTATGGTGTCGGACGTAAAGGAATAGCACCATCCCATCACTTCCCGTGGGTGTCGAAATAGGCGACTCACCAGAGAATGGGCACCAGCATTCTCTGTGCATTGCAACAGCTACATTGTGATGGCCAACCCGCCTGCCAAGGTGGCGATTATGGCAACCTCTCCCTTTGGAGGAGGCCTATGTCCAGCAGTGGACGTCTTTCGGCTGATATGATGAGGTTGTAGCTATCAAAAAACATAGACTCCAGCATTAATGAAGGCTTGTATGGCTGGAATGATACGAAAGAAAAGGGAGTCAATGATAGCGCAAAGGTGATTGGAAGGATGGCATGGAAGTAAAAAATCGTGTCGTGCCGACCACAAGTGACATGGGATAAGAGGGAGAGAGAGACATTTTAACCGATCATTATACGAGTATATAAAATTCTTGAGTGACTGAGTAACTGACTGACTGAGTAACTGAGTTTTCAGCAAAGTCAATTTCAGACAGCAAATTCAGCTTAATTACAATTTGTTGCCCATCGGTATTTGCCTAAAAGGTCGTCTAAGGTGAGTTTGGGCACTGTGTTCGCTCCGTGTCCGTCGCTCGTGCAATGGAACTTCGCTAGAGTGAAAGCCGGTCGGGTTTTCCAACAACGATATAAGTTTAATGGAATAAACAATCGAAGTGTACGCCGCCAATCTAAATTAATGACGCTCGCAAGGCGTTCGGTGGTGAATCTTGTAGCACGAGATGTTCACATTTACGGGAAGAGATATGTTTTCGATTGGCTGGTTATATAAATATAAGTACATACCTACAACATCTACCTTAGACATACAAGGTACCTAGATATTTTACAGTCACCTCTTTAATCGAATGAAAATTACTTTATTGTACACCATAACAAATTACACTTGCACCTTAAAAATTGTAGGGTGTATCAACATCTCTTATTGTTATCATTATAGAAATGAATTTTAACATTTGCATTGGAGTTTTGTTGGCATCAAAAAGTGACTATAAAATTCCTACCTAAGTCACTACAATTTAAATAAAATTTAAACCTAGTCTACACTTAGTCTGTAGAATACTATACTACATACTAAATGCGAAAGTTTTGATAGATGGGTAGACATCCATCCATTCATGCACCACCGTGAGTTATTCCAAACAAACATTTGTTTGTTACTCAATCACGTCAAGTCGGCTGGACGGATCTTGATGAAATTTGGCACACAGCTAGATCTATAGTCTAGAATAACACATAGAATAAGATTTTTTATCCCGGGAGTATGTTCCCTCGGGATAATATACGACATTCGCGCGGGTGGAGCCGCAGGCGGCAGGTAGTAAATCAATAATTTTCAACTGCAAGTTAAGGTTGGGCTGGGTCTCTCCCTAGTCGAATAATAACACGCATTATTACACAAGGTCAACTTTGAAACATTATAAGCATATGGAGTCAATGAATCATGTCAAACGTACACTCATAAATAAAAGCCAAATTTACATTTTTAATAAAATAAAATCATTGAAAATATTCGACCAGCTAAGGTATAAGAACGCTCTAGAATGTTTTTAGTTCCCTGGCCATACATCCTCTTGGCAAATATGTATGTATGTATGTTTTGTGTTCATTCTAAAATAACAAGGACAGTTTTTATTAAACATGTTAATTATCTGTCAGTAACCGCCCATAAAAACAAGCATAATTTGACCAAGTTTAATAGTGTGAACCATCCAAAGTTGTAATTAACACCAAAAACTAACAACGTATGGTAAATCTTGTAGTACATGGCACGCCTCCCCGGGGAAGTGCGACCTATGTTGCCTCATGTACTGGGAGATGATGAATCGACTATCACGTGTACATAGCGCGACATCATGTCACTATGTCCCGGAAGGCGGCAGAGGTGATAGGGACAGTTGTGTTTAAATAAAAAATATGTAAAGGGAAAAGCCTATTTATACTAACTGGGCACAAAACAAGAATCTTGGCTGCGTTGAAATGTTTTTTTTGAGTATTAATTGATTATTTTAGCATAAATGTACAGTTATATTTTAAAGTTTCGAAAACATCATTCTAATTTAAATATTATTTATTTATTGTACATAATACTGTATATAAAGATTATAAATAAATAAATGATTTATTAACACTTAACCCGACCTGGGAATCAGTTTTTGTAAGAATTTCAAAAAGTCTGGTTCATGGAGTTTATTGCTGTGTTTTGGACGTTGACCGAAATACCAAAATTTGAATAGGCTGAACAATATAAAAACCTAGGTAAGTCAAAAAATTATCCCTGCTTTACTTCAATATAATACAATCGTGTTGTATTTAAATAATTTCCAAACATCTAAGCACAAAATTATCTCCGGTTTAGTCAAACAAAACCCCACGGTACCGATATTACGCAACCAGCCCAATAACCGAAGTCATTTTAATATTTTCCTTATGTTTAGGAACTGAATTGGAATTCAGAATTGCTTTATGGCTACATTCTGAGGTCGGTAAAAGTTCAAAGTACGTTTAGATCGACCGATAACAGAGAAATATCGTGACGCCGAAACGAAGGTAAGGCGAAATAAGATTAAACCGCTATTATTGTAAATTTAAAACTCCCTGAGTAATGGTTTACCAGTTACTGTTAATATACGATAAGATACTCGGACTAATTTTATAGGGCAGTTAAACTAAGTAGTCGCTACGCGCCGTAGCGGCTCGTAGCGCTGTGCTACGCTGGTGCTACGAAAATGCTACGACATTTACTCGTGAGCTTATTTTTAGCAACTTGGTTTTTGGTGTACGATCTTTGTAGGTGTCTTCATCTTAGTATTTTCCTAACATAATAATTAGGCACTAAGCAGACTTTTAAACCATTTTGTGCACTCTGTTGTTAAAAAACCATTTCCGACTTTAAAATATATTTTTTGTGTAATTAAAAACAATGTTTTTTTTTTTTTTTTTATGAGAGTCCAAAGTTACTTTTATTTTACGTTGCATATTAAAACTAATTAGTAACATATAAGAGTAGTTTGCTGCTATGTTTTCTTGGTTCGTGTTAAAATATACGATGGTCATAAATCCTTCTAATTTCCTCAAATTATAACTGGTAATATTTAGTATGGTACTAATAAAAGTCCACTATTAACTTTATTGCTGTAAGGCACAAATAAATAATATTTAAAGACTGTAAAATATTTGCTTTGACGAAAGTTTTAATGGTATAAATATTAGCTAAACAATAGATTTATGGTTTATTTATAGTAATAGGGAATTTGCATGCAATTTTTTTATTTGCAATATGACATACTTATGCTGGCTCTAGTAAACAATTATGAAATATTTTTTAAAATACAACAGCGATAAAGTTATAGAGCTTTAAAGATGACAGTTAGAAAGAGAAATCCGATAAAACTCTGACGTCAAATACCATGTCGCCTATACAGCTGCCATAGAAAACAGCATCTTCGCGAGAGAGACATAAATATTTGTTTAAAATAGTTATATCTCGTTTGTTTTGATTCTATTTTCACTGTTAAAAAATGTAAAAATAAAAAAAATAAAATGGAAATGAATGAATTAATTTATGTAAATGTAAAATGAAAATGTATAGATACTAAATATTTTTTTTTCATGCATATTCCCTATTATGGGTATGATATTATAAATAAAGAGATAAATTTCACGCTAACATACTCATTTTAAAAATGCTCATATTTCTTTTTTGTAAGACATTACATTATGTGTTTTATTGATTGCCATTTTTTATTTTATGTATTTTGATTTGTGTTTTTTGATCAGCACATTCAAACAAACAAACAAACTCTTCAGCTTTATTATATTTGTATATGGTATAAAGATTTCAGAAAAATCACCTAAAAATTTTATGTAGTGCAAATATAACGTCTCATTTCACTGCAGTTAATTCTATTCTCAACGTCTAACAACATTACCATAACGGAAGAATCGACTATTTATCACCCTGGAACCATTTATTACCTCTGGCCTAAGCAGGTATCTGATTGGCAACTACAACTATTGCTCAACAAACTGTCTTAAACTCGGTGTTACGTGGCCTTAGACGTGCATTAAGGCCATATAACACGAGACGGTTCAGCGGCGACTGCTAGGGACGGCATTGTCAAAACTTGCATTAAGACCAAGCTTTTCAGCGATTGTCACCGTTAACTCATACCGCTTTGAATATTCTGGCTTATGGCTATGACAGCCAAAACGGTTGGTGTTGTCACGGTTGATGTTTCACGGGTGAATATTATTCGAAATAGCGTTTAAAGTTACTGAGGGCCTAGCACGAATGTTTTTGCAAATACACTTCTCATCAAAAAAATCGAAACACCTCGCAGTTTATGATTTGATAAGGATTATCAGAAAAATGTGTATATTTAGGAATAAATGTAAAATGTCATTTAATAGTGAGTAGTATGAGGTTTTTAAATCCTAATGTTAATGTTCTAAATTCAAATTAAGTCTTCATAGGTTTCGTATTTTGTATAATGAGTAATTTTTACCCTGTATGGAATATGAAGGAAATGGGTAAAACAACACGCGTAAATGAAAAAAAATGTAAGAAACGTTTATTTAATAACTTGTATTCCCTCCGCGAGCTCTTATTACTGCTTCCATACGGTTCTTCATCGATCGGATGAGAGTCACGATCACATGTTGTGGTATATTATCCCATTCCTCTTGGATTGCATTTTGCAGCTGGCTAAGTGTTTCTGGGGCTGGATCTCTTGCTCGAATTCGTCTCTTTAATTCATCCCATAGATGTTCAATGGGATTCATGTCCGGGCTTCTTGCTGGCCATACCATAATGGAGATACCGACTTCGGTAAGATAATCTCGTACGACGCCCGCGGTGTGAGCTCTAGCATTGTCGTGCATGAATATGAAGTCGTTGCCAATAAAATGTGCATAGGGCATCACATGAGGTTCAAGACACTGTTCGATGTACCGATGAGAGTTTAGTGCAGGCAGCCGTGGCCCAGATACAAAGGCAAGTTCTGTCTTACCGTCGGCGCTGATTCCTCCCCAAACCGTCCACGAACCGCCACCATAGCTGACCTTTTCTTCAATGCAGCATTGTGCAAAGCGTTCTCCATCTCTTCTGTAGACCTTGTTCCTTCCGTCGTTACCATACAGCATAATTTTACACTCATCAGAAAACAGTACTTTGCTCCACTGAAGGTATGACCAAGTTAGGTGCTCGCGTGCAAAGTTAAGGCGCGCTCTTCGATGGTCTGCAGTTAATTTCGGCCCATTCGCTGGCTTATGCGGTGCCAATCCGCGTTCCTTCAACCTTCTTCTTATTGTAGAGTCACTTACAGCTACTCTTCGTACAACGCGAAGCTGCTGCTGCAGTTGAAAAGCGTTAAGGCGTCGATTTCGTAAAGAGGTTGTTACAATAAATCGATCATCTCGCTCAGAAGTGACCCGATTCCTGCCAGATCCTGAACGGCGCGTGAACGAACCAGTCTCCCGATAGCGTTTGTAGACTCTATGAACAGATGATAAGCTTAGATGCAATCTTGCAGCCACAACACGCTGACTAAGTCCAGAATCCAGCAATGCCACCACTTGGGCGGCTTCTGCGGGCGAAGTATCCATATGTTTTAGAAAAAAAAGTTTTTTCAGACGTCCCAAAGTCACAGTAAATGAAATAAGAAACAAAAAGTTTAAAGACAAGCGCTAATTTTAGTTTTTAAACGAGAAACGTACTCCAACCCTAAATACACATTTGTCTCAAAACAGTGATTAATTTCATTTATAGGATAAACAAATGAAATTCTAATTTCGAATTTTGATTTTTTTCTTCTTACTGTAATGACCAAACTGCCAGCTACACAATAATGTTTTTTTTTTCATGGAATTAATTCTCTTTTGTAAAAAATTAGGACAAAAACAATAAAAACGAAAGTGTTTCGATTTTTTTGATGAGAAGTGTAGTACCGTAATGTGAAATTTTACCATGACAATAATACTTGTTTCGCACATGTTATTTATTTGAATAGGATACTATATTTATAATTTTGTATGATACAAATTGTGTATGTCGCATAAAATTATACCAAAATACTATGGGGTTGTACTTTTTATATTCAAAATTCACTTACGTTAATGATACTGTAACGTTACTATACGTCAAAACATTCTTACTAGGTCCTCTACTGACGTGCCGTTTTGTGCTTTCTGCCATAATGATACTACCATGTCAAATATGTTTGGCAATCCCAAACATTTTTGATATAAGATAACCACGTGACAATTCAGTAGCGCATGTCAATCCTCTGGGACTTGTTCATCGTTGTCGCCATTGTTGACTGGTCTACATTGTTTTCTAATACTTCAATCAATATTTTATGAACCATTTTAATACTCTAACATTTTCAAAACCTTTATTTTTTTAACACTTATTTAGTCCTTTTTACTAACTTCTGACGTTTTATAAGTGCCCATGTAGACCTATGACATAGGCCATATTTAATTTCACAAAGGAATTTTTGTTTTGATGGAATTCTACTTTGACTAAGAACTGGATTGGATCTGGATTTGATTCACCTATTACCTCTGGTACTAAGTATCTGATTAGCAAACACAACGATTCTCTAAAGGTAAAGCGAACATTCGTGCAGTCAGTAAGTGGAAACGAGCACGAACTTGTGCGTAGGTATGTGTTTTATTTTACACGGATTTTAGTAACATAACATGTTCGCTGCAAATGTTATATTACGGCCGGTCAGTATCCAGCTTAAGGCACAAAAGTGAACGTTTGCAGCGAATACTCTTTCACTGAGTGACCACGGCGAGTACTGCTTAACTTTGAAAATTTACCGTTTTACCCAAAGAGAGCCCGCCCACCTCTCTACGCGAACTAGTACCGACCATTTTCTCTCTAATTGCACTAGTGGCTTTCACATCGAAGTAACTTGAGTACTGTTTTAATCGATTTGACTGTATCGGGCTTATCCGAGTTATCATCTGTTGTGGACCTAACTTGACGTAACTGGTCCACTTAGTCTAACTGTTGCATTCCAGTAATTGTCGACTGTTCGGTATTGGATAATGGAATATGAGTTCTTGGAATGTATTTTGTAAAGAAAACTTTATAACAAGTTTTGCTTGGTTAAATTAAATAACAAATTGAACTGTTTTCAGGAAAAAAAAAAAAAAATTGTAACTATTATTGTATCATTTGTTGATCATGTGCTGTAACAGATATACCTTGATAAAATGACAAGTTTTAGAGTCTTTTGCGTGTGTTTCAAGTAGCTTAGAGATATGTAGTCTGTCCGATCGGTTCTTGAAATAGTTCAACTTGGGAGCTGTCAAAACACTTTCCGGGACCCTATTTCATGGGACTCGGTTAGGTAGGTATGGCTTCAAAGGTTTCTTCTACATGAATTTCCCCATAGCTTAAAATAATTTCCTTGAAAGCGTATGTAATATCTTCTTCTTAGCGTGTCGGTGGCAATTACACTTATCAAATTGTATGCTTGGCCCAGTACTCAGCAACGGCAACACCGTTCGCTGGCGCAGCCATAAGGTCCTCACATGTACAGGTGACAGGGCATGCGGTGCAAGACAAGTGGTGGGTGACTGCGGAGGGACGCCACACAAACACTTAAGATCGGAGCCATCTGAGAACCTCCACTTGAGGGGGTTATCTTTAGTGCGACGGACCTGGGTGCGGAGTCTATTTAGGGTTTTCCAGGTCGGCCCCGGCAGCGCATTTCCAGGTGGGAGGTTTTCCGAGGGCCAGATGAAATAATCAGGAGGTTTGAGCTTCTCTCACCAAAGTTCACATCTTTCCGATGAGGTGTTGCCAGTAGATGAACACACACGTCCGAGAAAACTTCTTCGGCTTTTTAGTCTTTGGGGCACTAAGCTGTATTTGTATATATTTCCACTACAACAGCTGAAATAAACTTACTTCACACAATGCATAGATGTTATCTATAATTAAAACAGATTTTATTCATTCAGCTTTATAAAACCCATTTTCTTTATTAAATGTAAACAATGGTCTCAAAACTCCGCTTTGTAATCTATATTTGTAGTCAGCTTCTGCTTTCAGTAATAAATTAATAACATGCGGAACTTAATTTCAAATAATCACTGACATTCTGACAAGTCTAAATTACCTTAAAATTATGACAAATGTATATAATGGTCACGTGATGGTTCAGGCCTACCAGCTAGTCAGAATAACAAAACAGAAAGAATAACGAGGGCTCACTTTGGCAATATTTTGTTGTGGGCAGTGTGTTTGTATTGAATGAAAAGATACGACGTACGAGTAAGCGAAAGTATTTTTTTTACATCGACTTGTTACTACAATTTGAGGTTTTGGGTTCCATGCGTACCTTAAGGGTTACCAACGAAACCCTATTACTAAGCCTCCAATGTCCGCCCGTCTATCTGTGAGCGGACTGTGTTTCATGAGCCGTAATAGGTTAATCGTTGTGAGTTTTGGTTGAAATATACCCTGCCCTCCCTCCTCATATACCCTAACTTCGAGGAGCCCGTTACAACATTTTCATTTAGTTAGTCTATGTTATCTAGAAATATAACCAGGTCATTAGGGATCAAAATGGTTCCTCCCGAGCTCCCCTACAAACTGTTGACCTTCTGTCCCTATTACTCTATGCTCCCCGTCGGTCGGGCAGGGCAAGCATAAGGTGAAATAGGTGATGACGTCACCGAGCCACTGCCCTTAGAGCCATGAGCCACGTCAAACATCTGACAGTCTGGATCAATTGTTTTAACCGGCACTTTGTTTTGTAGGATAGTTGTTTGTACAGACGGTTTATAGGTCACGGCTGTCTTTGAGAAAGTGTAGGTTTGGATATGTAGGTATATTTGCATGGAGTTTGATGAAGTTCTGTGCTTTGGCGTTTGAATTATGCGAGACAATTATTGAGGTGTTAGCGATTATCACAATATACTAATTAATCTACAGTGATAGACAATGCACAGCCTGGGCCACTGAGCATGAATTTTTTGCACAATAAAACTATTTATTTATATACTTCCATTTCCACCAACATATTATATGTTGGTGGAAATGGAAGTTTGTCATTTTTGCTCATAGACTTAAAAGTTTCAATAGTTGAAACTTTTGAAAAATAAATAGTACATTAAATGCCTAATTGAGTAAACCAAAGGAATGTACTTTGTCAATTCAGTTATGCATGTTAGTAAATTTAGGTTCAATTTGATTCTTGTTTATGCTAAAATATTATCATGAAGTATTTGCAATAAAAATGTGAAGGTTCACTTTAACTATGTAACTGGGTTTAATGTACAAAATAATAAGTACATATACATATATATAAGTACATGTACAGTATAGTTTTTATCACTGATTTATAATTTCAATATTAGTTATTAAGTACGCTACTTGTGCCGATACTCTAGCGCCAACCCAGCTTCTTAGCTTATCGTGCTGTGCTGGCGCTGTCACTGCGGCTGCAGAGAACCTCAAGCGGCGGAAATATAATAACCTTGTTGGTAGTTATATTTTCGAGCCGTTTGGGGTTGAAACTCTCGGGTCGTGGGGTCCGAGTGCTCATAACTTGTTTAAAGATCTGTCAAGTAGTTGACTTAGTTCACTTAGCGTGACCCAAGGGCTGGTTTTTAACTTGGACAAAATATTAGCATCACCATACAACGTGGCAATGCTGCTAGCCTTTTGGGTATATCTATTGCCAGTGGCCAGCGATGCGGAGGAATTTTTCGACGCCGTATTTTTAGTTAGTTATTTTATTGTATTTAAGTGTATATGTAGTAATAGATAGTTGTACATAAATAGATAATGAAGTCGTGTTTAATTATGATGTATTATTATTTTGTTAGAATTGTTATTGTTCATTCAATTGCTGTGCACGTCCGTAATTGATATAAACTCTAGAATAAGATCTCATTCAATGCATGATGTCCGTGTTTGTGTTGTCAATGTGCAATATTTAAAAAAAAAATAAAGTGAAATATCTGCTATCAACTAAAACGAACTATCTGTTGCTACAAAATCGTTACATAGCGGAATATTCTATGCAATTGTTATAGGCTCACATTACCTCCAAGTATCAAAGTTATTCAACATAACTGCCTTGAGTTATAACTTACAACAGGGCATAAATACTAAAACTAGTTTGCGCGAACATTTTCCCTCACAATAGGTAAGGTTCTGTAATCTCTACGTTCATTACAGAAGCGAGTAGTATCATATAAAATGTGCACGATATCCGATGTGAACGCGGCAATAAGCGGGCCTATGCTGAAGCTGGAGGCTCGTTTACACTGGTAAGCCAGTTAGTGGTCGAGTAGGCAGGGAATGGAAAACTAGTAAGAATTTGTTTGTTGTATATGGAAGGCACAATTTCTTCAATATTTGAAATTCAGTGGAAATCGAACCCAGTTTTGCATCGATTTCAAAATTCGTTTTCAACATGTCGGAATAATTAATGTGAAGATTAAAGATGAAAGTGACCGGAATTCAAACCGAAAATTCGTTAAGCCCGCGTTGTGGATTGAGGCCCTCTCACAGAGAGTAGGCACATGACAAGTATGACTATAAAAAGTAGTAACTATAAAAGTATCAGCCGATACTGCTATGACTTGCAACAAGGCTACCTGAATTATATTGCCTATTTACATACTTGCTCTAGAACCTAGCTACTCGACCAAAATGTAAACGCACCCTTGCTCTGGCGATATTAATATGGGATTGCGCCGACCCAAACCGTACCCACTACCTAGTAGCTATACTTGCACAGCCCGCACAGACTCGCACTATTGAATTTTAAAAATAAGCACAATCCTACCGTGATTCAACATTTACGTGCAGCTTTACAGAATAAACACACAAAGGAGTTTCTACCTCGTGTGGTTTGTATGGAACTGAATGGAGGATGGCGGTAATGCAGCGGCTTTTATTTTTAATATACAATATTGTGTTCAATATCCAAGAGTTCGTTTACAAAAGCGTTTCTGCTTCTATTTCAGTGCATTATTATTGTTCGTCGAGATTTTATTTTACGAAGGTATAGTACAGAAAATTCTCTTGATACTTTTACGAATGACGTTCAAAACAAAGTTACCTGTTCCATAACGAACTACAAAATTAGGCCAATTGTATACGGCCTAGTGAAATTAGAGCAACATTTCTAGAGGGCACCCCAATTTTCTAAAATTTAAATTGCCATCAAACAACAAAGGTGAAACAAAACTTGACTTAACAGCGATCGCATTACGAATTCCTTTTTCTCTTTTGACGTACAACATTGTAACCCAAATGATATTTAAAACAATATTCGTTGGCCACAAAGGCCGCAGAGCCGAGCGACAAAAACAAAGGTAGTTTACGTAGATTCGATAGTTTACATCGAAATGGAGTAATGTGGTTTTAATCACAGCATGTATTTATACATAAAAACATTGTACGCTGATGTACCGACTGTGTATACAGTGTGTGTCTCGTGTGTTATTATTATTGCTGGTTACTTTTTTTTGTTAATGACGAAACTATTGATTTGTGTTATTGATGTTTCTTTGTTTTTTCTATTTTAAACAATCATAATGAATGTGCGCTTGTACCTGGTACCCGGATTTAGATAACGTGTAGGAAAGTTTAAACTTCTGGTTGGATTGGATCCCAAGTTCATTCTTCATTGTTAAGTGTTTATATTAGATTTTTAATAATTATATCATTTTGTTTTTTATCAGTATGAGTAGAATGATTATAACCAATGTCAAAATAATGCATTTGTAGTATACGTGGCATACACATTCCGTGTAAAAAGTAGTTTTATTACACGGTGTGCCGTGTAACTGTATAGATAAATGTAACTGTATAGAATGACACACATACATATATTCAGCAATACTTATGGAGGGCCTATGTTTTATTTAGTAGAAGGTGGCAAAGGACATCAGGTGTATTCATATTGAGCAAAATTAAATACGACCGTAAAGTTTAAGTTTGTAAGTACTAGTTACTGATGTTTGTGCAAATAAAAGATGAAAAGTAGAAAAACTAGCAACTAAGAAGTACGAGTAGGTATTCATATTATTTTAATAAATATTTGAAAAGTTTTGTTTAAATTTAAAAGTGTTCTAAAGTTGCTAATATTGCTATTCAATAACTACAAAAAGTGGAAATATTGTAGATTATGTTATCTCTGTTGCCATATAAAACATTTTATGTTGAATTTTAAACATATTTGCAGGTTTTTATTAGTAAGAGTCTACGTGAAACTAAGCAAAAACAAGAAACGATTACCTTGTACAGTCATTTAATCCCATAAGTCCGATCCACAGCACTGTTTGCACAACACAACACGAAGAGACATTACGTGGTCAGAATGAGTAACACTGTCGAAATAAATCAGAGTTTATGACCATTTTAATAAAATAATATACATTTCTTATTTAAAGTATCGAAACTTTTTATAGAGTCACAGGAATAAAAGTGTTGTCAAAATAACTCGTCCATATACCACTCGGTATTTTTGGTTACTTATCAAAGCATTTAATCTGTCGGTAAAAAGTAAACAACCTGTAGTGTGGCGATTCGATATAACGAGGAAAAAAAATAAAAACGAGTAGGTATCAATATATTTCGTTGTAGGTTTCAAACGATAAACTATGGTAAAACATTAATATTGATAAATATTTTGAGTAATGATGGGAAGAGACCGTTTCGTTGAAACTTTTTCTGTAGTTTTTTTTTGGTTTGTTTATATTTCAATAAGGTTCAAATTCGTAAAAATAAATTGGTGTTTCACGGCCGAATAATAGTGTCACTGTGTCTACTTATACTCACATAGGTACAGTGATTACCAATCCGTCTACGAAGCCAGGGGATTTTCCGTCTGGGCGTTCATTATACTGGCAATTGAGTGGCCGCATAAGTGGCCATCGTGAATTCGAATAAAGAAAATTCGTAGGTAAGTCAATTTACCTAGTCATACTTGTGAAATATAATTTGCTTGCCAATTTACGCTGTGGAAATTATGAATCATTATTTTAGTCACAGTTGTATGAACTAATCATAAGGGGTTAGATCAAAAACGGGATCAAAGACGGTCAAAATGGGCCCAATTTTTTTCTATATATTTCATTTCTGAGAAATCAATGGTTTTAATGTTACTTGAAACTACAAACATTACATGAGGGCTGTTTTCTCTGAAGGGTTTGGCAGGGGTATACCTATCCAGTCGGGGATGAGCGTGAATTTTACTGTATCCCGGGCCCCCCGACTTATGGTTGCAGTAGGAACTGTGGGGTTTTAGTCGGTAGAAGTCGGACATGACACTCCGTTCTCTCCAAATGAAGAATATCTTTTGAGGATTTACCTATGAGGCGGGATCACAAAAAAAGAAAAAGGGGTCTTTTTATTTTTTTGTGGTGAAAACAAACCCAGTATCCAGGCTGTTCCTGAGAAATATCTTGTCTGATGTTTTTTTTTTTTCTTCTGAGAAATCAATGGTCTCATGTTACTTGAAAAAAACCTGTAGTTAAACAACAATCGGCTAGCAACAGTAGTCTGATGGCACAAGACCAAAAACTCAAATTAATCGTGTTCGAATCTAGTACGTGACACTTTTACCGACCGTCAGTCTCTGTAAAGTGTTCGGAAAACTGAATCCGGTTCATAGAAACGGACAGTGACGGACTGAATGCAGTTTTAGAGCTGGTCGGATTTTTAAACACAGGATTTAGGAGCTAGTGTTTGAGGGTTCGCTTTATTTTATTTTGCGATTGATTGTACTTCTTTAATAAATGACACATATTTTAAGGTTTTTTTTTTTTTCTTACGGGAAATCATCAAATGACTCTTTCCGCTCTGGGAGCGGAAGGGAGTGTCAGACTCTTAGTGACTAAAACCCATTCATGTTCCTCGAAATGCCCTTTACGTTCCAGGGCCGTGGGGACTCTTTCGGACAAATTCCGCAACCGTGGATTTTGAGTAGGTACTCAATAACAGCCATTTCAAAGCCACGTTTAAAGATCATTTAGTGAATATTTTGCAAAACAAAGGGAAATTCGATTGAAACGATGCGATCTTGTGTCCAGAATCCATGTACCTAACCGTTTTTAGAAACTTAACTCTTTCTTCTAGGAAGTGATCGTTTTTTCAATTTGCTGTCGTTGTGTTTATTTTAAAAGAAAGAATGAGTTATGGCGATTTTGTTGCGGTGCAAAGCAGTTAAAATTATGCTGCGTAATTTTTAGGTTTCTATTTATATGAATGACGACAAAATTTCGTCCATGACCGCTATATTACTGGTTTGACCTTTTAGTTCAATTGAGCAAGCTAACTGCCTTTATTGTGCCAAAATCCGTACAAAACTCATGTATATAGATAGATCCTAGATGTTTTGAAAATTTGCCATTATTTGTTTTTGCAAGATTAAGACGGACCTCGAATAAAAAAAATTACAAAGTCCTACAATGACGCTGAATAATTTGTGTATTGTACCTTGTCCCAAATTAGCTAAAACATGTCAGATTCCAATCGAATTTTATTTGGATAGGTACTTCATGGTAATTGTTACCTGCAATCTGCCTCTACTATGCCTATAAATTTGCATTCGCCGAAACATTATGTTGCCAAGTCTCGAATTCACTAAAGACAACACAAATAAACCCTTATTGTCAGCAATTTATTAAGAAATGAAGGATGTAATACTTTGATAAAGACAGTTTGAGAAAAATACCGCGAAAAGAGTCGTACAAGGAATAAGAGAACAGCGATATATTCATGTTATCTTAACGAATACGTAGAAATATGTTATTGCTGTCAGTAATATATTGTCTTATGGCTATGTGAGATACTAATACAGTAAATTGGATGGTGCGTAGCTAATACTATGACAAAGAAATGGGTTTCGCTATTTTGTTAGAGGTTTTTGCTACTGTTTTGGTACAACTTGAAGTTGGAGATCTTGGAGTTGACGAGGAAAGAAACTGAAATTTTAAAGTTTGATAGATACTATACAGATGGTCTAAAATCGTGGTTACAGTTAAAAATATACTGGATATAGTTGAATATCGGTTTAATGTGAGTTTATTATCCGTGAAAACTGCCAGATATTCATAAAAGTTTAATTTCCAAAAGTTCGAGTTGATGAGCGTCAAAAAAAAAAGTTTTCAAATTAGTACAATCGCTCTCCAAACGTCAATAAACATGAACAAAAAAAAAATGATTCATTTTAAAAGTTGTGTTAAACGTTTAGAATGCAATACTTATTGTTTAGTAATCAATAAATACTGAAGGCCGAAGTCCTGCGGATTACCTCCGCATCAACAGACACCACTCGAACATGAGACAATGCAACAATTAACCAATCAACAAACTTTTATTATCCACAAACACAATCGCGAATTTATCATGAAAATCGACCGCGGGAGTGACGTCACCTTTTAATGAAGAAAGAAACGAGCACAAATTTATGTGGTCGGGCGACAAACGGACCCGCGATCGGGACGGCCGTTGCCAAACCCATAATCCCTTAATTAGCCCACCGTGTCGGATTAGATCAGGATTTGAGCGAGGGTGCAGGTCGCGCGTCGCGCGTGTACACCTGGCGTGTGGTCGCGGCGCGTGGGATCGCACGAGTAGCGGGCGCGCGCGGGCGCTGTGTGCGCGGTGTTCGCGCCACGCCGCCTCAGCCTCGACTGCCGGCCATGGAAATTCGATTTTTCTGACGTTTCCTCCGCGCCTTGCTTCGCCACGATCGAACTGCACGCCACATGAATAGTCACCCAGTTCAGTCAGTTCACCCACCGCTGATTTTGCACGTTCATTTGACTATAGGTAACTGTAATAATTTCAAATGTTTTATGACACTTTTAGTCGGAGTAGACAGTATGAATGTGGTAAGGGTTTCGATCACGCAAAATTTCGATCTTTGCGATACGGCCTCCTCGGTCTGACCTTGGCGTTTTTAGTATCCGCTCATATTTGCTTATCAGAAGGCTTTAAATACCCAAAGGCTGGAGCAGCTCATAATGATGCCTTCAGAAAAGTTCTGAACGGAGTTTAAAGTTAAGTTTGTGTCTTGTTAAAGTTTTCTAATCAACTTTAAATCACTTGTTACCAGGTAGATAGCTCCTAATACCGATGTAACCTACCTACTATAATATTGATGGTGTTTTGTCAGTGACCGTTAGTTTACCGTGCTTTCACTTAACCCCTAACATTTTTTAAGTTCTCGGCAAGAACCTTTAGTTAATGGAAACTTGCGGCCATTAGGCCAATACTACGGAAGCGAGAATAAATTTGCCTCACGCCATCAACGCACGGGTCATGCTTGTAGACATGAACATATTTTAAAAGTTACAAATTACAGATTTTGCGATACCAAGTTTTTATGTCAAGTTAAAGTTTACAGACCGTGAAAAGTTTTGATAGTTTATAATTATTTTCAAAACGGGTTATTCTTACTTCATTTGAAAGAAGGCCTTATGTTTTTACAATTGTTAATGTGAAAGAATCTTTAATTTTGACAGCTTGGTTGGTTCAGCTCACCTACTCGTATGTATGCTACGATGGGTCACAAGTTCAAATCCTAAAAAAAAATATTGCCTGACTAAAAGCCCCTAGTTTGTGCATGAGACTGTTGTTGAGTCTGGGTACCTTTATGAAACAAACTTTGAAGTTTTAACTCACCTATCACCAACAGGTAAAGACGTCGCTAGTTTTAGCCACTTGTAGCTACAACCAGAATTGTAGAAAAGTCCGTTTTTGTTTTTAATTTTTTTTTTTATTGCGAAAAATTGGTTTTTGATATTGTGGGCGACGATGGAGTACACTTGTTTAGAAGCAACCTATTGTATGTTTATCGTTTTTAATGTTAAATCTAGCCATGAGCTCCATTTATACATATCACACACCTAGATTTAAACAGGGTTGTAGCGGCATCAATGCCGGCCACATGAAGAACTAAGAAAGCGAAATTTGTACGGCAACAAAAAGAACCGCAGCAGCATCTACGACGAACTAACATCAAAATCCTGCATCGTGCAAGCAAAGTTCTCCGTGCGATTTGACTCCGTGCGATACAACAGTCCGAATATCAACTATCGGCAGTTGCCCACCAGACACAACAACCGTGTGGTTCGGAGTATCCTCCCCTTTTCGGTGGAGGTATGCGGGACTTTACTCTCTATTTTGAATACCTCCAAACTGGTTTTTCATGTGGCGGCCATTGATTAACTCAAAAAAACACTTTTTACAGAAAAGGCGAAAAACTTATTACTGTGTCCCTGTCCACTGCAGGAGTTTCCTGTATAGATGTATGCTTTTATGCAGCTAGAAGAAAAATATTGTAGGAATCTTGTATTTTAATGATTTTTTGGGGCTGAAAAATGGATTTTTGTAGTTATTTTCTTATTGCTTAACGATGTATGTATATTTGTTTTATTATTTTGAATTGAGCCCGTGTTGGTGTATTTAGCTTTAAATCTGTTTTATTGGTAGGTAGGTATTGAGATAAGGAATTTGATGGTGTGTATAACAAAAAAATCTCAATTTTTGAGTACCCTTTAGATCTAGGTGTGCGATATATCAAACCCTAAATCTATTACCAAAGTATACTTAAATTACATTAAACTGCAATGAGCTCCACAATCTATCAAGTGCCAGCGTAATACGACTTAATCGTTGAATATTTTTTGCACGCAATAGGTACTGCAAATAGCGCTATTTACTTGAAAATTGTAATGTAAATCACCAAGTAAATACCTATAATAATATCTTTATCGTGTAGCAATAAATGACTGTATGCAGTCCTGTATTTATGAAGGTTATTTTTTCTAGCAATGTAGGTTGCAGAAATTATTATGTAGTTTTTCCAGCTAATTATGCTTAAACCTTGAATTGTACCTTGTTCTAGAAATTTTCACGTCAATAACAATAGGCTGGGATCGAAACGACGACCTCTCGTTTGCCATTCCACTGCATAACGATTTTTATGTTAAATAGAGTAAAATCATCCGTATATTTTTTACATCACTCATGTCGGTGAGAAATAACATCGGGAAGAAACTTGAGGGCAAATCCTACTAATTTTAATCAAAATTGACATATATATATATGTTTATATACAGATTGCGACTGATATGTAAATGAGATATATATATATATATATATATCAGTCGCAATCTGTAAAAAACCTTGACTTTCATACATTTTTGACAGATTGCGAATGACATGCAAATGCGGACGTTGCGTTGGACTTCAATTTAGATAAATCTGAAATGGGACGCTTCAGGTGGGTATATAAATATTCGGTATTATTTTTCAAAGAGATCTTCTAAGCTAAGCTTTAATACTTTCAGGATAAACCCTGAATCCCGAAGTTCGCAATATCACTTTATATATAGGTTTTATAGTTTTTTGTTTTGTTTCAAATTAAATTTGTTTTTATTAAATCATCAAAATTAATTTCAAGATGTTCGTGCTGACATGTCAGCCAAATTATTCAAATGAATGCATTATTTCAAGTTTCAATAATAATTTAGATTTTGCATGCTGCTAACCTAACCAACAGAACTAAACGTACAAATTTAAACAACAGTTCAAATGTATAATCAATTTAAAAATCAAACGAGGTGATCTCCACCTTTTTTGCCCCTCGTACATACTCTAACAACCTGAAGAAGCGCGTTGTTTGAAGTTGAAGTGCAACGACGCGTCATAACAGTACGGCCGGCTGCCAAGTCTTCAACCCGGTGTTAACAGTTAAGGGGTTGGCAGCAGTCGCGGCAACTTTCACGGTTATTCGCCAGTTTAACCTCCGTTTAGCTTTATTGCTAGTGTGCTTTTAAAGCGCAATACAGTGCTTTGTTTGGATGTTGTTTTTAAGTGTACAACATAAATTTAACTGAAAATAGATATATGTAGATGTTTTTGGAGTTGGCACCTTATTATAATCATAATTTTTTTATTATTATTTCAACTGACTAATACACATATCAATAACAATAGATACAATACACGTAGATTATGGATACATGGGTAAATAGGTGGGTAGGTGTTACATAAAGTTGTAAGCATGACACGCGAAATTATTCACGGCTCTAACATAGATAAGTAGATGCAACTACAAATCAAGATTTTTATTTGTAAAACCAACAAGTCTTTGTCTATCAACCAACTCCTTAATTTAAAGACAGTTCTTCCTACAGTATAAAACAACGTTTTATTGGTTACGTTAAGATATCCTCCAGAAAGAACCAAAGGTAGTCTAAAATTCTTTACAAAGTCTATATCAACAATCTTATTCTGAAAATACACCTTCAAAATGCTGCATAATAAGGGGGCAATTAGGAGGAGAATACAACTGTAGGTACTAGGAAACCATGACTGAATACTCCGACATTAAATTGGCATCGTTCTACTAGCTTGCACTAAGATATTACGCAAACTTGGGTTGAATTCTTAGATGTTACCAAAGCAAACTGAACTTTGTAAAGGTCTGTGCTGACATTATTCATTATTTACTGGTGGTAAAGCTGTTTTGTTAGGGTTGTGAATTTTGTGATATACGTAGTTACAATTGAGGAGTGTCTTTTCAAAAAAGGATATTTCCAGTTTGAATTTTTTTAACTGAAGATTAGGCCTTCTTACTTGTGCTAAAATACATCATTATACATTTACACATCTTGAACAAATGCAAAAAGTGATTTTCTACCTAGAAAATCGGACTTCAAAAACGTTTTCAAAACAAAACAGGATATTTTCTCAAGAAAATCGCCACAGTTCACTAAGCCAGCAGAAATAAACATTTGATGTAAAGTAGCGATCGGAATGCATAAGAAACATTTTAAAGCACCGGAACAAACTGATGTGCTATGCTTAATGTGCAAGAAGTACCTATCACCATGTAAAAAAACTGTAGCTCTTTAATTCAACGTTTACAACAATAAAGAAAAAATCAAAAGTCATTTATTCAAATAAGCTGAGTGCCAGCACTTTTTGAACGTCAAAGTTCTACATAACCCAAAACGCCCGCCCGTCACCACTTCCTAGTGTAAAGATCCAACTAACCTCGAAAAAAAGGCTTTATTACAAAACGAAATTCCGCACTTCCGTTCAGTGCATTCTACAAAGTCGTTGGCAAAAGAAACCATAATTTCGCCTGATAAAGTCGACGAATTAAAGAATAATGAAAGTACTCATACATTACAAGCAAAATTACAGACGTTTAAATCCACATTACAGTGGGTATCATGAAAGTCGAGCTACTTAAACACTAGAATGCTGGCAACACTCCAACCTACCGTGTACTACAAGCCATTACTATCGAATTCCATTTTTTATTAACTTATACATTTTATACAAAAAATGTTTTAAAGCCGTTACGTGATGGTGGATAATTTTATTGCAAAAAAAGTTTGTGACGATAAAATGAAAAGTTTTTGAGGAAAATGTGAAACGAATTTTTTGGATGCCATTTTGCTCTTTCGCTGGTCGCGTGTGTTCGGTGTGCGAAAATTGTTTTTTGTCTACAAAATCTGTTTAAAAGGGAACGGTAATGCAGTTATGTCTCTTTGTGCTTTGAATGATAAATGCAGTACATTCCATTCAATTGTAGTTTTAATACGAATTTTTCACTGTTAGGTCGTTTCACTTCACATTCGTTTACTCGACCTTAGTTCAAAAGATGAATCAACAGACCAAAAGTTCTAAAATAACATATACAAATCTTTCGAAGAGTTGTTTCGAGAGAGATGTGAGGGAGATGAAAACGCAGACCCTTCGATACTTCTTAAAAATAAATATCCAGTCCTTCAGAATTTGCGTCATCGTGATAAAATACTGAACTAATGACGTTTACACAAGTATTTTTCTCCCAGGAAAGAGAATGAATTTAAAAAATACAGCATTGACACTTTCCAATTTTTCACAACATCACAGCCATTAGCAAAGATAATGCCGTATTCAGCGCACACTGTCCATCAAAGTCTATTTGTTTATATGTGAATTCAAAACTTAGTTCACGAAATTTCCGTACCACGTTGGGCGCCAATAGTGGCAGCCGAGCATTTTTATTTGTTTTCCTGATCAAAAAAATATTTGTTCCAACGTCCGAAATTTTAATAAAGTAACACCGTGTTTGATGTCAAAGCTTCGTTTTTATTTTGTGATCGATTCGGTAGTAACCGCAGTGATGGAACAGATGTTCGGGAAAACTGCGTGATTTTGCGTTTTGTTTTTCACAGTGGTTTCGAGGTACTTTTTACAAAAAAAGCTTATCAATATTTATTTCACTTTAGGCTGATTTTTCAATATTCGTAAAACAGAAGAAGAAAGAACAATATTTATTTAGCACTTACTTAAAACACGCACGGTACATAGAAATAAAAAAATAAATGTAGATGCTAAGAACTAAGTGTGTGTCTCACGGCTGCACTAAAAAGGTCCATTTCAATGATATGTATGTAGGTTCAGAGGAAAAATATAGTAGTTAACAGTTTGTGTATCGTCAAACAACTACAGATATACATATATTCTCCAGGTCAAAGTTATGTATGTGTCGATTGAAAAATCGGACCTAAATAAGTGATCAATAGATGTTTTCCGAGATACGAACACTTACCTACAATGACAGAGGACTAATTCCTACTGTATACATATTACAAGTTCGCCATTGTACAAACTTTAGCTTGCACATACTCAAAGCATAAATGAACAAATCATCAAAATATTTCATCACGTAACCTGCACTAGTACAAATGATTCCTTCCACCGAAATCATGCGTCTGTAATCTTATTTAAGATTACAGACGCATGATTTCGGTTTGCAACTCTGGGGAAATCGAGCTTTCGCCTTAAGATCATAAATAAATATGTATTCCTCGTACAAAGGCCTAAGATACGGCTACCTTACTCTCTAATACAATTTCTAAGTCTTCTCTTGCGGTTACAAATTCGCAGCACAAACATTCACCCTTAACTAACATGAAAGCTGATAAGTCAGATACCAAACTACGTATATTTGATACGGCAGACAGTACTAAGCAAATACGTGAGATACACAAAGGTATATTTTGCTATTTATCTATTCATATTGCCACCCGAAACAATAGCGAGGCCTGTTGAAACAAAAGACAAATAGTGCAACTGAACTAATCGATATACGAATCTTTTCAAAGATAGCAGACTTAAAAAAAATATTGGGTGAAGTGATTAATTATTGGCTGTTGATGGTTCAGACAAACAGGACACGACGATTATTTTAACCGACTTCAAAAAAAGGGGGAGGTTCTCAATTCGGTTGTATGTTTTTTTTTTGTACGTTTGCTACCTCATGACTCCGTCATTTATGAACCGATTTGAAGAATTCTTTATGTGAAAGGATATACTTTATTTTTCATCAAAATCGGTTCAGAAGTTTGGTCTTTAAATCACTTTCCAATAAGTTACTATTCACAAATCTGACAACAGTGACGTCCAGCATCCCTGCGATGTGCTATTCAGTAAAACATAGTCTGAACTCATCAATACACCGCAGTTTAGGCTGTAGCAACCAAAACCTCTCACATTTATAAATTCACATTAAAAACCCTTCCTTTTGGCTATTCGTAGTCCAGTAATTAGAAACCAGTACTATCTATTCCACAAAGCGATACCTTGCAACCCGTTTCTATCCAATTGTAGAAACATCTGAACGGTCATTATGCTAGCGAACCGGTCCGAATATCCCTTACAAGCGGTTACATTCACTAAGTAATTCCATTATGGCCGTTTGTGTACCGAATTTGTACATATATAGGTAGTATAAACGGGTTAGTGCAGCCGCAAGTCAATCCACTGTCGAGTTTACATTGCAGCCCCGGGGATGTTGCGAGCGCTTGCACCGGCCTTGTTTGTAGCGCAACGTGATACGTAGCACGTTGCTGTAGCTGAGCGCGTTTGTGCGAATGTTTTCAAAGGGAATTCAGAGTGTTGCTTATACTCTTGAGCTTAAAACAGTTGGGTCAAATATAATGTACAATTTGGGAAAAAAAAAGTATCAAATAAGTTCTTGTTTGTTATTTACCTCCAAATAAAAGGCAAACTTGGCTTCTATGTATGTCTAATCGGTTTAATGTATTGACAAATCACATGTCAACCTTAATATGATTGTGATTAAGGTTACCACCCAATTACAGCAATTAACACGAAACAGCTAAGGTCTTCTTGCGGTAACGCAAGTAGATTTTCCAGTCAGTATCTTAATTGGTCTTTCAGAATCTGGTGGTAGGTTGGTACAGAATTTACCTACATTGTTCATAGGTAAAACATACTAACTCATGTTGTGTACGGAAGGCCAGAAGCCATTTTAAACTTTACACACTTCAATTTATAGTTCAAAATAATGCGACGAGGCTCTTTTATAATTTCACTAATACACCGCTGAAAAAAGTTTGGGCGTTTCACTCTAGTGACGTAATGACGACATTGTACTCAAGTCGGACACGACATACAACCATTCACCTTGGATAATATAACATTAACATTCTATACTAAATGATAATTTGTGATTACATTTTCATATTAAGGCTTTTTTTATGTATTTTTTGGTCATTATGCACTTCGGTTGAGGTGAGGTTAACTTGAAACTAGGTCTTTGTGAATTTCGGTCTAAGGTCGCATTTGTTGACCTGGCACAACATAGTGCCTTGAAATCTCATAAAAACTGCAATTTTAAGATGTAGATAGGCTTTAAATTCAGCTAGTTTCTAGTTTCATCTTGCTAGAGTCTGAACCGAGACTTATAAAAAAATGGAACCATAAATATTATTAATTTAAAAACAGATAAATAGATTCTTAATTCAAGTTCGTTACAGATATTTTAATTTACAACCTGCTAATCGATATGACAGCTTATCATATATTTATATTTTTTATAAAAAAGTATGTAAGATGGATAACAAAAATGTATGGATCATAACATACCTGCACATTGAATTACAAAAACATAATTCTTACAGGACTTAGAGTTCTTCTCCATAGAGATCTACGCTTTGGAACGTGCAAATGGCTTCATGTTTTGACTTTGACAATCCAAAAGTACCTGTTAATGACTTATTTGAAATAAATGCTTTGACTTAACACCCTCAGTTTAAAAACATGCCATCCTCCATACAAAATAGCTCCTTCAAGTAAAACCGTCTAATTAAAAATATCTGCTCCAGAACAAGTGAAGAATTTACAAGTGGAGAAGAATCTGTGAAGCTAGGCAGCGCGCGGTGATCCCAAAAGTAATTTGTTTGCCCCCTCATGAAATTACATTCCACTGAAAAAATGTAAAGAATTAAACACAAAATCAGTGGCGTAATTTAAAATGTAATTTAACTATGGGACGATCACGGACGGCTTTTAAAACCGGGGGTCAGGATTTATTTGTTTTAAGTCGCGTGATGACTTAGGCTGACCGCAGACGTACGTTTTCCTGATTCAGATTCGGAATTCCGTGAAACGTTTGATTTTCCGTTTTTCTGACCCGAATACACGGCGTGTTTTCGAAAGGAACATCAGCGTTTTTTCCAATGCGGAAAATAAACAAACATAGCCTAGTTGAAAATTTTTGATGTAAGGCAAGCAAGGTCTCCGGATCTGAATTCCTAATCAGGAAACCGTACGTATGCGGCCGGCCTTAGGTATTAACATTTGACACCTTGTTCCTGGAAACCAGAGATTTGATAAAAACAGGCTAAAAACAAGATTTTAAACGCCAGTTAGAAGAAAAACATTATAGGTATATGATTAGGCTTTCAGAAAAATGACTTTTGTTACGTGCCAATGCCAGCTCCTTTCCACTATGAGAGAGAAACGGAGCTATACAGGGTGTTCCTGAAGTGCGGGGTCATATTTAAGGGTGGTTTTCTGGAACTGATACACATTAAGGAAAAAATAGCAAAACAAAAGACAAAGACTTTATCTAAAAAAAAACGACTAAAAAGTTCCGAAGAAATGACGTCATTTACTTTAGTTCAATGACAGATTTGATGTCACGAACTGCATCAGACTGCTTGAAAAATAATTTCTTCGGATTTTTTTTGTCGTTTTATTTTTAATGACGCGTTTTTTATGTTATGATCACGCACATTTGGAACAGCCTGTACAAGGCGAATGGTACTATTCCTTTTTCAAAATGGAATTATGATGGCATTGTCCCATCATAATCATAGTAGAGGGTACTGGTAGCAAATGTTCTGGAAACAACAAAGTTACTTCCCAAATAAGTTCATAAAGTCAAAACGAATTATTCACCCTCTTAATAGCCGCTCAGGATGTACAAAGTAGCTTATCAATTAATAATGACGGCGTCGAGGCAACGAATATTCATCACGTCGAATTTTACATCCTATTAAATTCAAATTGTCTACTAAACGATTTTGACGCAAAATAGCGCTATTTCATGCCCACTAAAAGTCGGTAAACATGAAATTAAGTTATAAAAGTATAGGTACAAGTCCTTCCCTGGGGAGTTACTACGCGAACTCGACTTACTTTCATGCTATGTAGTGACCTTGCATATATTTGAATATGTTTTAAGTGATCTGTATTTACTTAAACAAACCCAGAACCGAGATTTCGCTTTGCTTAAAGTGTTTCAAATAGAACACTGTAAATCCTCTCAATTTAAAGTATAATTTTATATCATTTTTACTCCGCTGTAGGTTCTCAAAACGCATAATGTACATAGATTTTATATTTATTTTCTTTGAGAACTTTATGCCTTCTAAAATCTTCGAAGACTGAAAAGTCTCGTGTTTTTAAAAATCTTCGTAAAATCTAAGACGGTGTGAATTAAGAACTTGACATTAGAATTCAGCATTTCGGTCGGGATGTGTCGAACGAATTGTTTCAAGCCTACGTCATAGAACAGCGTGACTTGTAGCCAATCAACTGCTTTAGAAGACGACACGACCCAACACAAAAATGAAAACTCCGCTTTTTTTCCCGCATTTCTTGTTTTTTTGATAAAAACGTAAAATGTATTAATAATAACTGCAATACTGCACTAAAGAACAATACCTGATTATTACATAATAAACATAAAATTCTCACTCATTCCAAAATTCAAGCGAATTCCAACAGTAGGAGCCCAAGTAATTAGTGGTGAATATTTGAAGGTTCCGCGGCCATCAGGGCAAGCGGTCTGTGTGCCCGCCCCTAGGTGGATGGGTGGAACTATCCTCCTACCCGCAACGCGTTTTAAAGTATTAACGTCTGCTAACTTTGACAATGCTGACATTATTATGATAAATGAGGTTTAATGTTGGAGGGAGATGGAACTCACGCTGATCTTCATTAGAAGTTGATAATTTGATCAACTAATGTTTGTCGTAATTTAAAGAAAATGCTTCTCTGACTGTAAGTTAAAACTAGATGAATTTATCAATGTACAGACGCCAGCACATCAAGCTACCCGAAACTGTCAAATTTTCCAAATCAACCTTGAACTTAATGCTTTGGCAATAAAGTTGAAAATGTATTAAAGAAATTTGACAGATTGTTGTAGCTAGATGTGCTGGTCTGTCTGTACATTCGCCGAGGCTACTTTCATCTGCTTATTATATCTGGCGTCCGTCCAGGAACTATTGCCCTCACTTCAGTACGCTTTCTTAACACATTAGATTTATTTTACATAGGTACACTACATTTATAACGTGCTTACTTACTTATACATTACGTTAACTAAATCTTTTTTGGGTTCCGTACCCGAAGGGTAACCAACGGAATCCTATTATTAAGCTGTCCGTCCGTCTGTCTGTCAGCGGGCTGTATCTCAAGAACCGTAATTGATAGACAGTTGAAAATTTCACAAAGTGTGTATTTCTATTGCAACTATTACAACAAATATTAATAATTAAATTAAATATTAAAGGGGGCGCCCATACAAGAAACGTATTTTTGTCGGTTTATGATACGGAACCTTTCATGTGAGAGTCCGACTCGGCCGGTTTTTTATTATGGGTAGACGCGCGTTTAAAAGCAATCTCACCTGATGGTAACGCTGCCTAGAAGTAACATATTCACTCTTGAAATAAGCCTAAGCCTAAACCTTCGCTAAGACCAGTTAGTATCACTAACGGCCGGTCTCAATAACGTATGATGACGTTTCAGCTTCAGCTACTGTTGGTAGCTAATTTGACAGTTGGTTAAAGGTAGATACGTTATTGAAACCGGCTGTTAATGTTGTAAAAGTTCGCTTCACAGAATATAAAAACATGACTCAAAGTAGGTCTATACCTAAATCTATGTTATTTAATTTCTGGGTTACCTAATTATTAGAACCATGAAGTGAAGAGTTTTCTTGTCATCTTTAAATTCAAACTGGTTCAAAATGTAAAAGGCCACTTCTTGTTGGACCTGACTGCCTCGGATAATTTTAATTGAGCGATTCTTATTTTTCTTCTTCAAAAGTTGTCAAGCAAAAAGTAGTTTGTACCAACTACTTTGCCAACTTTTCAAAGTTTTTAAAAGGTTCAGAAACTAGTCGGAATAAACTTAAAAGGCTCAGCTATAGGTACAGTCCGTAAAAAATGACCAAGTGCGAGTCGGGCTCGCGTGCAAAGGGTTCCGAACGAATTTCATTTTTGTAACATGTTATTTTAACACTATAGATTCCTTAAACGTTTTCCTGTTATATAAGCATTTTTTTCGAAATTTTAGGCTTAGGGTTTCGGAAATAAGGTAGGGGGGAATAATAATTTTTCGTCCAATCCCTTGAATAACTTCAAAGTCACTTATTTTAAAATTATGAAAACAAAATTGATACCCTCACAATAAGCCCTTTCATGTGATATATGACACGGTACGGTTTGAAAAACGCTTTTTTTTTCCTTTCTTTCCCCCCAAAAGTGACAAAACCGCATACTATAAATTTTATTATTTACGAACTTTTATGAATATTCATATGTGTACCAAATTTTAACAAAACCGTTCCAGTAAATTCGGAGAAAAGAAGATTTGGGTGTAATAGACGGACAGACAGACAGACACCCGAGTGATCCCATAAGGGATCCGTTTCTTACGGATGATCGGAACCCTAAAAAGCGATTATTTACCTTAGCAGTTTTTTAAATCATTTTATTGAAAATAGGTTTTGAACATATTGTAAGAAATGCTAAAAAGGAATTATTAACCATGGAAAGTTTTTTTCTAAGATGTAATATTAAAAGAGCATTATCGCTGACCGTTCTAGAAAAGATTTCGTTAATTTATTTAGAAGAAAATTTTACAATTGTTATCATCGGTGGCTAATGGCTAATTTACTCTCAAGATTTCTTGTTTTACTGAGTTCATTTCCTCGTTGGTTATATTGACAATATCTCAGGGCATACTGTCTAATATTTCATAATAATATGGTTTGCAAGATAACATTTTGCATTCGTTGTTTAATTCATTTATAATTTATCAATAAAAGTAACTATATATTTAAATTAGTTAATTCTTCCGTTACTGACTGACTGAGTGACTGACAGACAACGCACAGCCGAAACTACTGGTCGTAGAATGCTGAAATTTGGCATGTAGATAGGTAGGATTTCCCGAAGTTCCTACGGGAACGGGAAAAAACGGGATATGCGCGTACGAAGTCGCGGGCAAAAGAAAAAACGGCTAGGTTATGTGATAGTCCAAGTCACGTGACACTGTATGACTGTGAAACACGTCTTGAATCCAGGACATATTCTCTGTAAAGCAGAGTTACATGTTGTAGGTACCTACACCTGCACCTACACGATGCAAATAAAACATACCTATTAAAAAAACCCACTGCGCCAATTAACTTTTTTCTGTTCACAAACCAGAAACATGATTCAATTAGAAGCAGCAAGCAAGCGAGACTATGCAATCTAATTTACCGAAGAGGATTATTGCTGATTCTCCACATTGCATACGTTTTTTTTTAAATATCGTCCGCGTCGGTGCAGACTTTGTAGACATTACACAAGAGCCTTTTTGTTTTTAAATTCGTAGACTTGAATAATTTTGCGAATAAAATTTAATTCCGCTTTGTAACGTGGTTTTAAAATTATTTAACCAAAAACGTCAAGTACTTGCATTTCTTTTAAGAAAGTTTTTATTGTCTTCTGTGAAAAAAACTTTTGCCAACAAGATCCTGCACTGACGCCAACTACTTGTGCAATAAACTGGCACTAAACTAGTAGGTCAGACTTCCTCGTTAGTTCATAGATCACAAGCGTAACTAAGCCAAACCTTGATTCCCAGGTGGGGCAAAGAGTTTTTGGTTTTTCCATCGAGTATTTTTTAATAGCAGCCTGGAGTTTAGATTCGTGCCCAGTTGGCGATAAAAGGTTCGCCCTTTTAACATGTAATTTAAACATAACTGGTGCAATTTAGAGGTGCTACAGGTAATCCACTGCATAACTCCTTGGTAAAAGCAAACGTTAGAACAGAAATTGCGCCATTACGAGATAAAATGATATTCTGTTCAGCGGAATGACATTCCGACGCGCATCGGTTCCGTGCAAATCGAGTCCGAGTAGTATAACTCGATTGCATTTTAAATGCATCGGTGTATCGGACGCGCCGGTGGTGGGGTGGTCGCTGTAATGGCACTGTGAAGGTACCTATTGTTTCAGAAAGTCTACTAACGGCCCGTCTTAATAACGTATCTACCTTTGATCAACTGTCAAATTAAACGTCAATTTTGCCTTTCAATCATGACGTTTCAGCTACTGTTGGTAGCTAATTTGACAGTTGGTTAAAGGTTACGTTAGTGAAATCGGGTATTAGTGTGCGCCTCAACTTGTTTACATAAATGGACTCTTCATGTAGGTAAACAAATAGCGTATGTAGATAAAAAGTCACACATAAATGCAACGAATGTTTTGGTATAAGCAGCTGCTCAGTAGATAGTGGGTTCATGAATGTTATTTACAGCTGTAAGTTCTGCCTTAAAGGATGTGACAGATAAAAAATCACCATATCAAGTAATATTATCTTCAACGCGAGTCTTTAAGGTGGCTAATTTTCCAAGGGCATGGTATGGAATGTTTGAAGGCTAAGATACCAGGAACAAGGGCCAGTCATTGCATATAGTGCCGAACCAATGTCACTGACAGTCAGGATAGACTACATCAGTCTATAGTGGGATGGATGCTTTGTGTTTTTTGAAGAAGTCTAGAAGCATCGATTTGATTGACTCAATAACCCATTTACTTATGGCCCTTAGATCCTACTTTCTACTTCCTACTAATCACACTAATATTATAAAGGCGAAAGTTTATGAGTGTGTGTGTATGTTTGTTACTTCTTCACCCGCAAACGGCTGGACCGATTAAGATGAAATTTATTATAGAGATTGTTTGAGTCGCGGGATTGGACATAGGATAGTTTTTATGCCGGGAGAATGTTCCCTTGGGATAATTTCACGCGGTATATCTGATAAACCGCGGTTAACACCGCGGGGCGCAGCTAGTAGTATCATAAACGCGAAAGTTTATGTGGATGGATGGATGGATGTTTGTTACCCTTTCACGTCAGAAAGGCTGAACGGATCTTGATGGAATTTGGCACAGAGGTCCATTATAGTCTGGAGTAACACAGGATACTTTTTTTCTTTTTAGGATATATTTTTTTAAACTTTTAATTTAGGATAATTTCCGACATTCACGCGGGCGGCAGCTAGTATATATCTTAACCTAAACATAGACATGTCATAACAAGATACTGAAAAAAAACTGGTGCAAACGAAGCAGTGAATGTGCTGCATAGCTTGCCATGTTTGTCAAAGGAGCTGAAGCTGGTGAAACATACGAGTCCTAGAGTGAAGGTCGCGGATCGGCAAGCATAGCGTGACACAGCCCCAATAAGGTGGCTGGGGAGACGGAATAAGGAAGGAAGAGGCTGGGTTTTGTGGTGCAGCTTGGGCGCAGGTTGTGTTTTCATCAAAACGCATAACAGTAAATCAGATAATCTCACCAAAACAAACTCGTTTTATCCATAACTAGCCCATTATTTTCTTACTCCCTTCTTCAAAATTGTGTAGTTTATAATAAATATACGTAATAAGTTTATGTATTGTATTTTATAAAAACACTGTAGACTACTCCATTTTAATATTAAGTTTTTTCAGTGCATCCAAAAGTTGTCGCATTAAGACCAAGTTGTAAGTACCCTTAAAATTATGATTTCTTGAGTAGTGTTGTGTAACTACATATTTTGGCGTACAATAAAGAATATTTTTCTCCACTCTATTCTCGAACTATTGAATGGACCTTCTGCATCTTCCCCTCTACAGGCAGACGGGAGGCAGGGGTGTAGACGCGCCGCGGTACGGGGAGGGGGTGACGTTAAAAAATCAAGGCCCATTCACAGTCAGCCGTAGTAAATGCAATATGATTACATTCATAAAGGTACATTTTTATTAAATTGCATAAAATCAGTTTTCACTTGGACTTTTTTCTGTGAAATATTTTCAGCTGCATTTAAAAGGACTGTCGAAACTTTTACACTTATTTTTGAGCAAATGCTATTTAAAGATCTTAGTATTTTATTCTTTAGCTAGGTTAAAATTTAGTTAGGATTGGATTAGCCAATCCTTAATTTCCAAATTAATTAAGGTACTCGTGTGACCATACAAGTATCTTAATTAATTTGGAAATTAATTATGACATGTTATCATAAAAAAACTTCTGTAACGAGGACCTCGATTACAGTTACAAGGTTTTTTTTATGATAACATGTCATAAACTAAGGGTAACATATTATATTACGGGGGTTTACAGGTGTTTTGTAAGAAAACACGTCACTTATCCAAACTATTAGCGTCTTTACCCAACCGTAAACGGCACAAACATTTTGAAAGTTTTGTTTTTCAACCATAGACAATGTAGAAAAATCATAAGTAGGTCAACTATGCGCGTTTAAATATTAAATTTCCTGAGAACGTTACTGCTACCGCCATCTCTGGGTCAGTGTGTGTAGTGAGGTAACAAGTAGAGTCAGCAAAAACACCAAGTGACTTTTATGAACCTTGATTTCATTTGTTGAAAAGAGTAAAGTATTTTATTTTGTCTGCAAGAATTAAAGAAATCGAAAGAATGAAGGGAGTGGAGAGAACATGCAATTTCGGCAAGTACCAAAAGCTTGCATGTGCAGTGTATTGCAACAACAGATGTCTGTACTTTCAGACATCTGTTGTTGCATCGGTTAATACACCTGTATTTTATTTATTTATTTAAACTTTATGTACAATAGTGGTACATGGGCGGACTTAATGCATCAAGGTATTCTCTACCAGTCAACCTTTGGCCATTTTGATGGCGCCAATCAAGATTGTCAATCATTGGGAACAAATCTCTACATTTTTACAATTTATAGATAAGCTTCTTAAGTTCAAGGAGTTCAAAATAAATTATATAGCTGAAATAATCAAGTTCCCAAGCATTGAATAAAAAAAACATAATAGTAGTACATCACTTACTTTTTATGCTAACGGTACCAACAGTTATTAAGACCGTTTATTATTGAATGAAGTACCGAGAAGTACGCCCGGTGAGTGGTGGCTGACAGGATAAGTTTGCATACTCTTTCATAGCATGCCTTTACTCGGAATCGGATACTTATTGTGCATGAACCTATATTTTCTATTAATATGTACGGAAATACAGGAAACCGTCTATCATCAGTGAAAAGAGTATTGGAAAGAGCGTTCACTCTTCGCGGTATTTCATACAAGCATGCAAGTCCTTAAACTTGGAAATGAATGAATCAATTTTAGTGAAACAGGACACGCAATACGCAATATACAAAGCTTGGAGAGAAAGTGTGAGATTTTTCACTTCCCATGAAAAACTTTAAATGGCTCGTGTCACACAGACTTTCTTAACTCTTTTTCGCAATTAAATGCGAAAACATAGTTATTAGAAAGTTTTCTAGTTTTTTTTATTTTTGATGAAGTGTACATCGTTCTAATAATAATTTACAAGACGCTTTGTTCAAATTTAATTAAAGCGTTGAACGCAGAGTATGGTATTTTGAAAATTAATAAACAAAATATTATTAACCTTTTGAACGCCTGAGCATAAACGCATCGGCGCGGCGGCGTACCCCCGACGCCAAGCCACAAATTCGGCGTATTTTTGTCACATATTTGTGACATTACAGGAATGTGTCACGAATATATGACAATGGTGTTCAAAAGGTTAATTTTGACTTTACAGAGAGACATTACTGAGTACTTGATCATTAGAATCGATATCGTGAAATTATAACTTCTGAGCTGAGATGTCTTGGATTTGATCGAAAAAAAAGTTAGCCTTGAGCCTAACTTGTACCTGATTAGTAATATCTAGGCTCGCCTCCAATTATGACAAAACATGTCTATATCTACATGACTTCAACCTACCTTCAGACAAAACAGGGCGATTTTACAAACAAGATTTAACCCGCATTTTAATTACCCAAACGTCAATATCACTTTTCCGTTCCACAAAGCACCTCAGTCCTCAAACCGTCAACGTGATAGACACCGGTTTTATTCCCGTGCCAGTGCCGGACGGCCACCGGACAGCCAGTTAGAATCGGACAACAGGTGGTAATTACCGGTTAAATATTTAATACGTAAGGGTTATGTGAACTGACCCGGTTAAGCTGAATTATTTATTATGTAAGTTGGTGTTGCCAAGAAATTGATGCGGGCGGCTTTGATTGCGTGCATTGGAGCCAGAAATATTGCAGTATGTTGTCAACGGAAAATGGCAAACGCCGTAAGATTGTAAAATATCGCGTGAAATTGTAAACTATTCTTTCTAAATAAGACACGAATATATTGGTAAATATTGAATTTGGATGGGATTTTTGGTATATAAAACGATTTTTTCATAATATATCCATAAATTATAATCTTATCAAGTTGTTACAATCTTACGGAGTCTGAAATTTTATTTTTCGGTGACATTAATGTTAGAGACAAGATTCGATGGAAGGATAAATCCTTTTAAACAGTAGACAATTATTACAATAGTCAGGTACCTACCTGTTATTTTTGTAAAGTCTATTTGACTTATCTATAATAATATATATTATTATAAAGAGAAAATATATATTATAAAGAGGTAAAGTTTGTGAGCTTGTGAGATTCTGATTTTGAAAATTCTTTTACCAATAGAAAGCCACATTATTTGTGGGAAAAAACGGGATTTAGGCGTACGAAGTCGCGGGAAAAGTGCTAGTTTTCTATACAAAAGCTATAACACCGTCACTTCTATTCCTCAGGCAAAAGTTAACTGACTACTGAAAAAGCGGCCCTCAAATAAAATCAAACTGAATTATTTCTAGTACCTACCTAAACTGATATGAGGGGACATACATAATCATCATAAGTATTTTTATTAGTAGGTAAAAAAATCTTATATTAGATAATATAAGATTTTTTTACCTACTAATAAAAATACTAAATAATCACGAGAAGTTTCTTTACTGCATTCAGATGAATGCAGTAAAGAAACTTCTCGTGATTATTTTCTGAGATAGCAAAACGAATCTAACTTGGCTTCACGTGAACAATAGTGACAGCTAGCGCCATCTACCTCACTGGGCACAAACTACTGACTTCGACAGGCTGTGGACACACTGAGCGACGTGTATTCATTGCGATGACTGGTACTCGATTACCTATGCAAACAATAGATACAACAGGTAAAGTGAAACAAGCATAGAACTTCACCTTTTTTTTAATTCAGTTTTCACAACAGTTTTTTGGCAACAACATTTCCCAGAAAGTGGAAACTTAACTAAAGGCTTCAACTATTTCTTACTGTTATATAGATAAAATGCATTTTATGATTCAATGGAAAGTTTCACGAGTAAGTTGTAAACACTTTGTGAATAAATCCAAAACATGATCGCCAGATAAAAAGATGATGGTACAGAATGGAATGGAAGCTAGTGGCACCAGGAAATTGAAAATTCAATGGCCCACAGCTCAATCACGCTATTCCTAGGTATAAAGTTAGACGTGGTAGTTAGTAACAGTTTAAACTAGTTAGAATTCCGCTTCACCGGTTGCGAAGGCACCTAGTCCAAGCCTCCGGTTTATACTAAAATTCAGCTACATATAGTTATCTATCTATATGCAGCAAATTTTTCTTAATTATGTTTATTTATTCTATCTAGAATATACTTTATTGTAAACCAAAAATAGTTATCCGTAATATTTAGCCGTATCTCTACATCACTCTAAAATTAATTATATTTGAACACTTCCAGGTTGTTTTGGAGACCATCTACTTAAGAAAACTTCCTTTTGATTTTGAGTTTTTTCAATCCATTTAAAGATCGTCTCGCGAATATCGGTGCTGTTGATTGAGGTGTTTCAACATCCAATAAGCCAGCGCTTGGATCATCTCCCATGTTTTTGCCTTATACAACGTGTAACAGAATAAACGCAATACCTCTTAAGGGGTCATTGTACTCTTCAAAATGAACAACTTTTACGATGAGACCAAATCGACTGCCCTACTGAACAGCTGTTTTTTTCGCGATTTCGGTGTTACAGTTACCCCTTTTCAGGGATTGTATTTATTCTGTTACACGTTATATATAAGAGAGGCTCTTAAAATTAACTCTTACTTGGAATTAACATCAGTTATGAAGTCATTCTTCATGGCTGAATGGCTTTCAATCACTTAGTGAAAGCAAGCAAAGTTGCAACAATGGATGATCATTGTTGTGCATTATGACTGGCAACAGTTACTCTGGTGTTTTAAGTAGTGGCTTTGTTATAGAAAACGGTGTGCTCTACAGTCTATAATACACCTCATAAGTACAACTCATTATACAGGCAAATTGCGCCGATCTCGAATAAATTGTGATGAGAGAACGAGAATTATAATTATAATGTTCTGTAATAAATGATTTTCCTATCTACATTCTATAAGGCCTTTAATCTATGACAGACACGATATAGGCTGCACTTTTATCTTATTGTACATGATGGGTAAAATTATGTGAAATCAAGATCTTCACTGACTTATTGCTTGTCGTAAGCTTTATGAACGAAAACTTGCTTAGGCCCAGTTCCTTGAACAAAAATGTATCCCAAAATTACAGACAGGTTATCAAACGCACGGTATCGAGCTGTCGCATCGCATCACTCTACTTGCGTTTAATTTGTAACGGGTCGACATTATTTTTCCAGAGACTGGGGATTATTGTATAAGTAAATTTCATCCCCATACAATATCTATAATGGTAACAACCCTAATTTATTTGTTTATTATTTCTTAGTTCGCCCCTTTCTTAAAACCAAATCCTTTTCCTGTGACGAAAATGTCAACAAACCGACTTGCTACAGCCAAAGCGGAACACACTCTCCGCCATTAACTGACTCTGTAAACAATCATGAATCATCAATCAGGTCGCTGGTGTTAACAGCAGTATACGCTCTTGTCGACAAAATTACACTTACAACACGAAAACAACACTACAGAAGGATATTCAACCTTACTGTAACGTCACAAGGGTGATGTATCCAGGAGCATGGTTTTGTCATATGCTTTTGACAGAAAGTAATCGAACAGCATATTGTTTGTTAGGCAAGGTATGGCCTACCGGTCTCGTGATGATTTATGAATATGAAGCTAGTTGATTTTATATGTATGGCAGGAAAATATTGGCTTTTCATATATTTTTACATGGTAATTCTAGGGAAAATTGATGGAAGAGAATAATAATAATAATAATCATTTATTTGTCCGAATATGGTACATAATTAAGGTCTTAGGATTAGTCAGTGGAATCATCACATTCTACCGGTGTGGCGTGCAAATGTTTGGTACATACAAAAAATAAAGGAATACATTAAAAATAGGTATTGATTGCATAAATAACATATTAGAGTTACAATAATTCAGATGCGTCAGTTAAAAATAAATCGTAGAACACAATCAGGTTGTCAAGGATGACAAAGTAAGATTTAATGACAATCATATCAATGACCGACCGAGTCGGGTAAAAAGTAAGAATAGATGTCACAGTTAATATTAAAATTGAATTAGGATGTTAAGCTTTTTAATAACGAATGGTTGTTAATAATGCTGTTTCAATCTTTACTACTTTTATTATCTAAAAATAACGGTCAAAGACACCGTCATATAAAGCAATGACAAGACAGAATATCAAAAAAGAAAATCACCGCTACCCTCACTTTAAACAGCATTATAAATTCACAACACCAAAACGCCATTCCATTAAAAAGACATTTTGACATCTTTCCCATTCTCTTCCACACAATAGCACCCACCAGAATATATAGACCCGTGACAACTGAAAAATCTCTTGTTTTGTAGGTCCAAGTGATATTTGGCAGGCGCAGGAGTAATCAACAGTTGAGTCAATCAATCAAGGTGGGGTAACAGCGATCGATGGTTGATGGCCTGATCGTCTTTTGTTCGAAAACTGTTATTGTTTGGCGATGTTGTAACAAGGTCATCAATTTCCAGTAAGTCTGTCAGGAGTGGGACAGTTTAAAGTCAGTGTTTTCGATATAATGTACTCGACTCGACTGGACTCGACGGTATGTTTACTTGTTGAGTTTATGAGCTTCACACAACAAGTGTGTTTTATTCAACTGTGGCAGAGCCCACATTGAGGGTTTATTAGTTTTTGAAAAGTGGCCCTATATTAAGTATTATCCTGCTTGGCATATTATTATTAGTACTTGGACCGAGCTTTGCTCGGTTTTTCTTTTTTTTGGTAAAAGTGAAACCTAGCTAGATCGATTTATCGCCCCCGAAACCCCGCATACTAAATTTCATGAAAATCGTTGGAGCCGTTTCCGAGATTCAGATTATATATAGTTATAACACCTATAATAATAATGTAGGTGTATAAATTATTATTATGTATACATATTATTATGTATCTCGAGCTCGAGCTGTGCCAGCGAGCCATGGAGCGTAATATCATGGGCGTCCGTCTCTCAGACCGCGTTAGGAACACCACACTGCGCTCCAAGACCAAAATCATGAACGTTGCCCAGAAGGCCGCTAAGTCGGACTGGACCGGACATGTCTGCCGCATGACACACGAGAAATTAACCACTGAATGGCTCCTATTAAATGCCAAAAGACGTCGCGGCAGACCAAGGCGAAGAAGCGAGACATGCTCGACTCCTACCGAAAGGACTGGCTTGACATAGCAAATGACAGAGTTGTGTGAAAAAAGGAGAGGGAGGCCCAGCAGTGGGACAAAATAGGCAAGATAGATAGATAAATAAGTCGAAGTTAAAGCCTTTTCTACACACATGTAGTGAAAGCCTAAAAGGAGGATATAGCATTAAAATGGATGGCCTTAGTGCAGAAAATAAAGTCCATTTTACTGCTACATTACCTAAATATTATAAAGAAAATATTTTCATTACCTATCATTTATTATCAAATCACTGCGAACACATATTTCCGAAGAACTCCCTAAAAATAACAAACTCTTGACTGAAAGCACTCTTCCCTCCCCCGAACAAGGCACAACTCCGCAGCACAACTTTAATTGCATCGGCACTGCAAGCCACATGCAGCCGCACTCCAGCATTCTTCAGCAGATAACAATAGCAACTCTCAAGGGAACAATGCCGGAACACACGGAACAAAACATCAAAGTTGAACATTGTGGGCTTTGAAAGCGGTGTAAAGTATTAAGTTTTATAAAATGTGGTTTTTATCTTTGCACGCCTATTTTTTTCTGATAAAAATATTCCTCAAATAGGTTTTTTTTAATTTAGGAGTGTATGGAAACTGTCGTCGCAATGTCGGTCGCACAGCAGATAGTATCTATTTTAACTGCATCTGTACTCATAAATATGAAAGTTTGTGAGGAACGGATTCGAATGAATTTTTAAAAACTGAATTAAAATTAACACAGTCAATACTTTTTATCCTGATCTGAAATAAACGCAGACGAAATCGCGGACAGAAGCTGGTAATTTATAATTATCGCTTCCGATTTCAGTCATAGGAATGACAAGGAAGTAAGAAACTACATTTCTCAAGCTTACCTACCTCAGCACTTGAAATACTTGCGCCTTAAGTATCTACTTATTCGATCAGTTCATTATTTCACTATATCGATAGCGATTTCCAATCAATCGACAAATCTTGTTACAATGCATGGAATAGATCATACAATTAACCAGAGTCAAACAAAACAATCACACTTCCAAAGTTGCCCATTAAGTAACAGCTTATTTGCCCTCATAAATTACTAACAGAACAATATAAAGTCCAAGTATCATGTTCTTGTTCGGCTTGGCACGTAGTGATGCACTGCTCTCTTAATAGCTGGTGCTGGCGAGCGGCCAGTAGGCTGCCACATGTGAGGCTTTAAGACCACATGGTTCGAGTTGGTATTGGGGAACTTGCCATACGTAGTCTATACCTAATGGAAAAGTGGGGGTAGGAGAGTGGGCTTATAGGTAATCAATACTAGGTAAATTAGTTGTAAAATATTTTTTATACATCAGTTTTAATTAGACGAGGCCGGTGTTTCCTACCTGACTACCCTGACAAGAACAACGAATAACCTCAGAGGTCAAGGTAAATTTTAAAGTCAAATCATATGAGAATCTCGCAGGTGAACTTTTGAGCAAATGACCACACAGATTTGAGTGGACCTGTCCTGACAAGCATGCAAGCATATTATCGTGTTATCGTGTAGCTCAACTTAGAACTTTAAGCTATTAATTTATTGTTTGTGTTTCTTATAACATGTTTACCTGCCATGTTGTCAATGGCTATGTTCTATCAATCAGAAATTATTTATTTGTCGATAATTTAGGTTTTCAGGTAGACGTTTTTGAGAGTCCGTACCCAATCCCATTTTTTTTGCCACAAGAACTTAAGTCATAAAAAAATAAAAATTATGTTTGAATAAAATCAACAAAATATGAAACAAATCACATCTACCTACTCAAAACTATGTCACAGGCTATACTAGCGCTATCTAGCGGCGCTTTCCCAGAACTGCACAACAAAAAGGCACCCAATAAACTCAAACACAAACCTATAAAATCTCGAGCTTAAAGTAACTTGGCACTAAACGGTTCGTCACACTAAATATTTTATTGGGGTTGAATTTATATGGCTAAAAAATAAACCGGAATTTACTTATCTGTTAAAGGCGAATCCATAAATAAGTTTAGTAACCAAAAAACGAAAACATAATATATTATACGCGCATATTCCGTTTTTTTCCCGTTCTCGTAGGAATTTCGGAAAATCCTCCTTAGTGCTCCCCTGCGGAGTGTAGGAAAGCTAGATGCCAAATTTCAGCTTTCTACGACCACTGGTTTTGGATGCGCGCTCTCTGGCAGTCACTCGGTCAGTCACTTAGTCACTCAGTAACGGAAGAATTGATGAATTTATCCAAAACTATGTCACATCACCGATGTCCCACCCAACAACCAGAACTGACAAACAACAAAAAGTTCCTTTAGGTATAAACCCTTCAAAGTAAACTTATAAATTTTCTAGCTGTGGTAAGTTACCAGGCGCTAAACGGCTCGTAGTTTGTAACACATTTCTCAGTTTGCATGCCCTACCATGCCATTGACTTGAACTAGCAAATTAGCAAAGTAAGCAGTGGGCAAATGGGGCTGGGCAGAACACCTGGCAAGGCGCGGTGATGATAGGTGGAGTAAGACAGTGACCGAGTGGCGCCCGAGGACTGGAAGAAGAAGTGTTGGTCGGCCGGTGGCGAGATGAGCGGACGACATTGTTGCCATCGCGGGTAGAACCTGGATGAGGCTGGCACAGGAACGTGGGGATTGGCAAGAGAGAAGAGAGGCCTATGCTCAGCAGTGGGCGAAGTCGGGCTGTGGATGATGATGATGATGGAGTAAGCAGTGTTTCACACTAAAACGAATCTTTATTTATCTGCATTTATCTCTCTTACAAATTTAAATGGAGCTTAACTGTAGGTGGCGAAGCTATACAAGTCTTAAAATATAATATCTACGAATTTATGCAAAATTATGTCCACCCAACAACCAACTACTAGCGCCATCTAGCGGCGACTTTCAAAACTAAAAACAAATGTAACTTGAACTTTCAAATTACCCCCTATCATTTATTTATTTATTATATACTTTACTGTACACCTCATAATAAGAACAGGACAATCATACATAAAATAAGTGCACAATGGGCGGTCAACTTCAACTTCAACTTTAATTAACGTTTTACGGAATAAACGGGGTTTCACAGTAAAACGAATCTTAATTTGTCTGAATTTATCTGTTAAATAAATAAACCAGAGCGTCTTTTTAGTTGGCGAAGCCATTATAAGTTTTAAAACCAGTTATGGTTTTACGAAAAGACAAAATATGATACGATTTTACCAAAACTATGTTCTACCCAACAACCTGCTACTAGTGCCATCTAGTGGCGATTTCTGGAACTAAGAAACAAAAAGTTCTCGAAACCCTTCAAGTAAACTTATAAAATCTGGAGCTGTGATAAGTAACCAGACGCTAAACGGCTCATAGTTTGTAATACATTTCTAAGTTAGCGTGCCGTTGACTTGAACTTGCAAATTACCTCCTTCCGTTTACTTTTAATTACGAGTTTAACATTCAATTGTTTGGCGTGTTAAACGGTGTTCCACATGAAATTATAATGAACGAAGAAAAGAGGGTTGAAAAGGATTAAGTTAATTAGTTCATAATGAAAGGAGGCGCTTTGTGAATGAAAGAAGAAATGGGTCTTCTATTTTTTCGGCTTTTTGAAGATTTTCTTTGCGGAGGTTTGTGTTTTTGGTTGATAGTGCTTTGTTAGATAATTATACTTCACGTTGTTTTAAGGACTTATATTATACCAGCTTCAGTAGTTTAAAAAAAATCTCGTATCTAATCCTAACTGGTTACTTATGTATCTACCTACTGATATATTTCAATTTCAGTAGCTACCTAATGCTACGCTGTAATTTTGAACCGACTTAATAAAAGAAGGAAGTTCTCAATTCGTCTGAATTTTACTTCTTTTTTTTAATACACAACTCCGTGATTTTGTGTAAAACCTGTTGTGTGCTGTTTTAACAATATTTCAATGTTTATTTAATCAAGGACTAGGTATTATGCTTGCACTCGTGCCTTCGTGCAAGCATGTAAATTGTCTTCATTACATACAATTATGTTGCAAGTTGACATAGTTTTTATTACATAATTTCTAATTTCTATTGCATAATTTCTAAATAATAGATTTAATAGTTATTAATTTAGAACTAAATTGTATCATTTTAAGTAGCAAATTACTTAAAATAATTAAAAGTTCATTGAAATACAATTTGTTTATAATAAATAGTATTAACTATTACTGGTAGTGTTGCTATTATTATTTATAGAATAGAATACTCTTTATCTCTACATCAAATAAGTGTTGTAATTAAACAAGCACAATATTTTACTCAGTATTCCTTCAAAATCGATGTAAAACAAAACTTAAGGAGCGCTTTGCAAGACATCGGAATCGTACTCTAAATTTCTATCACAAGCCCAACAAATGTCAGATACCACGTTTTCATAACTCATCTCAAGCCCGACCTCACCGATCGCAATCATCAAACATGAAACACAAATCAACAAAGGGTTGCCAGTGTTTCCACCAATTAATTTAATCAGAACAAAATAAACATATCAAGAACGACCGCAAACGGATTCAATTCACTTTTGATACGCTAAACGGCGCTCGGACGGGCCTGCTTGCTGGATCGGCGCGTAATAAACCCGGCGCGGTCGTTTGTTGCTGCCAATTACACAGGACGCGCGGTTGCCACCCCTGCATTCGTAAGGTGGTGGATATAGGAGTAAAGCGGGGCGAGTAGCAGAGCGAGAAGAGATATTTTTTTTGGTTTGCATCGTTGATCGTGTGTCAACGTTATTAGGTACATTATTGATTATAATTTATTAATTTATTTAATTTGTCTACTAACAATTGTTTACACTGAAATCTTATAAGAAAAAACATGCACAAATATAAATAGTAAAAGTTTATAAAGTGTAACAATCACTTAATTAAACACCAAGTGAACAAAGTAACAAAAAAATGTTTTTCAATGACATCTTAACCGTCGACAGACGTATGCCACTTTTAAACCAATAATATCGTGTTTCTAAGCAAAAGGGAAAGCATTTTGCTTGCATCTATAGCAAAAAAATGGCCAGTTACTATGACAATTACATTAGCAGAAGATACATGATATATTGTCATTATTCTAAAATGTACACAATACACAGCTTATATGAACTGCCCGGTGTTAGGGGCCGTAATGTGTAATGTAACATTCCCAGAGAGCATGTTATGTTTCGCCGAGTCTTAAAATCCGTGTAAAACAATACACATAAGCATCATGTTCGTGCTCGTTTCCACGTACTGACTGCACGAATGCTCGCTTTGTAACATGTTACATTACGCCCCGTAACACCGATTAGTACCCACCTTTAGATATTTGATATTCAATAAATAATACGGGCCGCATGTGTGCAACCCCTGCAGACTGTAAAACTATGTGTATACGAGTAAAGCGAAGCGGGTAGTCCTAGTCTGTAAGGTTGTGTGTATAGAGGCCAAGCGGGTAGGAATCTCAGTGATTAGAATAATTTGTTCAAAATACTATAAGTAAACAAATAGAGAAACAAAAAATCTTTCTGAACATCCAAAATTAATTACTAACTGACTTCGTTACACCGTTCACACGCTTCGATATCAATGTTCTTACAGGCATCCATACAAGAGTAGTTTAAAGGTATTGGTAGCACTGTTTACTTCGTGTGCGAACGCATTGGTTTTATTCAATCCTACTGAGTGACACCCCTGAATTTGTGCTAAAGCTGTGGGTATAGGAGTAAAGCGGAGCGGTTAGCTGAACGGGTTGTTATCACGAGTCTACGTAATAAATACGATAATTAAGAACTACGATAGTTGTTCTTGGAATTACGCAGTTGTTATAATAATGTCAGTAATGACAATTATCTTGTTAATTTAGTAGACTGATAAGTACGTACAGACAACTGCACGCCATTGGTGGAAAAACTAGTTATAAGTATAAACTGACACTGCATAGCGAAGGCGAATGTCAATAAGTCAAAATGAATGAGATTGACGAACACTGTCGAAATGTCACATAATCTAAACTAATATTATAAAGAGGAGAGATATATTTGTTTGTTACGATTTGGCTCTAAAACTACTCAACCGATTTTAAAAATTGTTTTCCATTAGAAAGCTACATTAATAAATTAAAACATACCTATAAAAGTCCGCAACTATTATGGTTAAGTCACAACAACCGCTTTTTGTTCAAATTATTTAATGAAAACGAGGGTGGAATGGAATAGTGTTGATTTTGGTATCATGATATTAATCCTTATCCATTTAAATGGTTTGATAATTAAGATTGATTATGAACATGTAAGTTACACTTTAAATTATTCAAATCCGAGCTTTCCATTAAAAGTTACGACTGGTATAAAAATGGTCGAAGTATAAAAATATTGCGGTTTGCGCGAATTCGCGAGAATCTGAATGCTTGGTCCGATGAAGTTGAAACACGGCAATAAAAAAATAAGAATAAAAATGTTTGGGTTTTTCGAAAATAAACCCCTAAAGGGGCGAAAAAGGGTGATTAAGTTATTAGAAGAGGACATTATTGTTGCTTCAATTTACGTGGAAATTGTTATGAACAAACTAAAAGTGGGATAATTGCAACAGATCTAATAATTTCTGCATAATCAACCCCTGATGAGGTGTACGGGGTGAACAGTTGCGCTGATCTTGAGACCTCAAAATCAGCAGCAGAATTGGCTGGGTAATTAATGAAAATCATTGTTGTTAAATTTCCAAAACTAACCTTTAAAAGGGGGTAGAGGAGACGCGACAGTTTGTGTAGTACCTACTAAATCCACGCGGACGAAGTCGCGGGCGTAATTCTAGTCCCTTATATTTAGGCATTTCAGTATAATCGCATTTGCTATCTTTGCCTAGAACCACTGGTAAAAGTTATTTGATTGTTGAAAAAACTGCTCTTAAAACAAAAGAACAATAAACAACTTGCTTGTTAAACAAAAATCTTAAGGTAGGTATAGGAAGACCTACTCTCAATGACACGCTCCAAAAAGCCATTGACTACAGAACATTACACTACACTAGATACAGACAGAAACACACGTGCGTTCGAGCGTACACACGGCTGCAGCATTATTGACTCCGTTACACCATTCATACGCTTCGGGGAACCCCCTGTGCGATCTCAATGCCCATTATTGTAAAGCGTAATTGAACGTATTCTGTTGTTTGAAATGAGCTATGATCATGATTGTACGTCTGCTGTTATTCTGAGTATGAGTTCTAAAATGAACCTATAATATGTGACTGAAATACCTGATGCAATACTTGCTTTGTATTATTTATTATTCCGATCCAGTAACAGTAAATGATGATCTCAGATAACTAATTTAGTACTAAAAAATCGATAGTTCACAGTAAGGTAGCAATGAATACCAAATGATCTCAAACCAAAGTAATGTAGATTATGTAAATGCGTGTATTTGAAATTAGAATTCAGGATAATCATCAATTTTTAGAATACTTAACAAACTTTATTGCTTACAAGCTTAAGTTAAGCAAATTCCATTGCACCCCTTAATTTTGGGGCTGTTTTATTACAAATGGTCAATTATCACTCATCTTAAATTCATGACACTAAAGTAGATAGTTGAGTTGTTGGCGATGGATTAATACTATCTGCTGCAAAGACGATGTGCTACGCTGCTGCTACGCGGCTGTACTACGGTGCTACGAGATTGCTACGACGACGTAGCACTTAACTGACTTGAAACCTATTGTATTTTTCTACTAAAATAATGATTTATGATTGGTATTAATTAACAAAACATCACGTCTGATTCCTTGATGGGTTAGGTTAGTTTACAACCACATTTCGTCCCATGTACGGCCTCAAATGAGGACTCTGGATTGCTACTGTAAATCTTTGATGGAAAACGCTTATAAACACTTGAACCAAAACCTTCGTGCGTAGCAGGAGCTCAAATGTTATTAATTTATGAAAGAGAAGAATGCTGTTGCTATCTTTAAAAGAAATATTTGCATCATTTAAAAAAAAATCGTTTACTGCTCCTCTAGTCGCTCCGCTCGCTAACATAACCGCGCCTTGCAACAAGGTCTGCGTCCGAGGCGTCTCCTGTGGCCGCCCACTGTGCATTATTAAGCAATACGAAACACTTTCAGTTCTACCCGCTTTACCGATGCTTCTCATATTGTTACCCAAATGCAACGAAAGGAGGATAATGCCTAATGTACTGATTCGTTTGACTATTTCTAGACAGTTAAAAGTAATATTAAATTATGCTGGTATTCCCCGGTGGTATAGACAAAGATGATGTGTGCACCCATTTAAGCGATGCGTCTAGGGATAATGTAACATTATGCTTGCATTATTAAAATACAAGCATAATGTTACGGTTAGAGTTTCATAGCAAAACCATAAAAAAAAAACAATAACACTTTGCCCAACTTGGAAATCAAACTCAGGGCACACCTATACCTTCCTACTAGTCGCGCTTACGAATACTAGACCACTGTGATAATTTTATCACATAAAATAAGTACATATTTGGCTACATTTTTACTTTGAGTAAATCTGCGTATCTACTATTCCCACTAGACATATCATAGACTATTAATCTCTATTCTACGTTATGGTGTTGTTTTTATGGGGGCAGTCAATAAATAGGAAACTTATATTCAGGATGCAAAAAAGATGTGTAGTTTAAAACCAACAAACAGCTGTGTTCCCTATTCAAAGAAATTTAAGATTTTAACGTTACCAGCCATTTATATACAGGAAACTGCTTTGTTTTATAAAATCAAATCCACATTTATTTACTAAATTGTCAGCAGTTAAGAAGATCCCAATCCGTACTCATTATAAAAATCAATTCAATCGACAGCAAAATGCAATACCACCCAAAATTTACAATAAAATACCCGATATCATAAGAAGTATGCCATTAAAAAAACTCAAAAAGTGTTTTCATAAATTATTAGTTGAGAATTTTTACAACGCCCTAGATGATTACTTAACCTTTTGAACTCCATTGTCACGTATACATCACAAGCAAGCGCGTGCCCTGCACGCCAAACGTCACAAATATGTGACAAAAAGTACGACGAATTTGTGGCTTGGCGTCGGGGGCACGCCGATGCGTTTATGCTCTGGCGTTCAAAAGGTTAAACGCTAAAACACTTTAGCTATTAAGATAAAATAAGAACCTATATTTAACCCAATGTCTTTTTTGATTTTGATATTTCTTGCTTGTCTTCTGTTTGTTTTTTTTTTCTATCTTAAATAGCATCCACTAATATTTGTATGTCATCAATGACAAAACATAGTGCGATATAATTATGTAAAATTAATATAAGACCTTAACCTTTAACCTATGTTTTACAAATATTTTTTCTGATTCTGATTAACTAAAATGAATTAATGTCTGTGTAATATTTTAATATGCAGCTAAAATAAATAGCAAGGCAGACGATAATCACTTTTAAAGCAGTTTTCCGCTACCCTCACTACCAAAGCCCCTTCCTTAAATAAAGGTCTACGTCCACCTCTCTTGTGTAACATGCAACTATGTAAGCACGAGACACTTTCCCTTTCACAGGCTATTAATGTGTTGTGTGGCCATTCACGGCTATAAATAATGTCTTAGAAATCGCGTGTGTGGACTTATGGCTATTTTTAGTGGTGATGTTTTTAGTTCTTTTGTGTGGAAGGAAAATAGAGTGTTTGATAAAGAAATGTATTTTAACATCATGCTTTGATAAAAGCGCAGGTAGAGCTTGAAGAAAGTGTGTCAATTGTACGACGTTTCTAATATTTCAAATTTACAGAGAAGCCCAGTCTGTATGCCACAATTTTATCCAGTACCTACGAGAATTTAACCTATGACCTGTAACCTAGAATTTAGCCACTAACGCTAGGATGTAAGTCTAGATGTAATCAACTGCCAGGGTTGTGGAATTTGTTCGAAAGAGTCACCGCGGCCCTGGAACGCAGAGAGCTTTAGAATGAACACGGATGGGTTTTAGTCAGTAAGAGTCTGACACGCCCTTCCGCTTCACCCAGAGTGGAAGCAGTCATTTGATGATTTCCCATCCTTAAAAAAATGAAAAAAGTCTAGTAATCAAACCACCAAAACTAAACGCAGCAATCGCTTCTAATGTTTCATTAAAATTTCTGGACTCTGTCAACTCCTGTCGAAGCTCGCGCTGGTATGAGATAGTAATTTACTGAATTAAATAGAACACAGCAAAACATGACGCCTATAATCTCCGAAGGTTTAGGCTCCGCGCAAATGGGCCACCGACCACAGCCACCGGTGGCTGACGACAAGCTGTTTACATGATTTTTAATACGTTTTGTATGGAATCGCCGCACACGTGTAGCGAGTGGCGTCCACTCAAAACTCAGCGTCCGCGACATGTCACCGGTGGCGGCTACCGACCGCCTTCGTTTGCGCGGTACCAAAGAACGTGGCGCGCAACAGCCACCGGTAGCTGTGGTCGGTGGCCCGTTTGCGGGAAGCCTTAAAGATCGCTACACTATTCCTAACCACTGCATCTCCTGAAAGCCAGAATCAACCTCGCCACATCACCAGAAAAGCAGCGAGTCAAAGAAACTCGGAGAAACGATTCAACTGTCTTAGGTACTGCAACAAAACTGTGAAAGAACAGAAAAAATTCTAATTTCCACTTCCTTCCTTAACAAGCAAGAGACAAAACAGAACTACGCTTATGGACACAAAGGGAAGTTTACAACTGGGGTAAACCTTAATTAAGTGTTAATTTTTAATCCGTGGCAATTGGTATAAATATACACTAATATTTTACCCCGAAGGTTTAGGCAGAGAGACATGTCGCCAATGAAGTGTAAGTTAATTAACTGGGCACGAATACAGACTTTGGGCTGCTACTATGAAATTCCTGTTTGAAAACTTATCAACACTTTTCTATACCGAGAGGTTTGGTATCAAAATCAGTCAAGTCCAATTCACCCAATTTGTCATTATAGAGCATAAACTAATTTTTGTTATTGGCAATATTTTTGACAACTCAGCTCAAGGCGGGTGATTCAAACGAGTCTTTTAAAACTAAACTAAACAAATATCTACCTTAGTCTCAAACAAAAAAAGTCGGATTTCAAATAAAATCTGCCGGATTTGACCAAATTTGATAGTGAGGGGCGGATTTGGCCGAATTTGATTGTCATGGCTTTGGATTTGACTGTTTTTGATTGGTTATTTATGGATTTGGCCATTTTTGTATTTGTCGTGTACGGGAGGTCAGGGGTGGTAAATTTTGGTTTCAAATAATCAGATATTCAATAAAAAAAGTAAAGAATACATAATATAAGAACACTTTATTTGTTTATTTAGAACTAAAATTAAAACTTTGTGCAACTACACAATTAAAATTAAACAATTAAATTTGGCAACTCTTCCAAAGCTTCACAATCTTCTTCTTCATAAGAATGTAATGATTCAACTGGCCTTGACAACACATCGCTGAAATATTTTAACTCTGGTAGTTCATTCCATCGTTCACCATAATGAGTAGTGAGTAGATTTTTAACGTCTCCTAGTTTCGCGTCTTTAACTTTGACGTACAGAGGTACAGGGTCTGGGTTAATCTGACTAGCAGATTTTCCTTTCTTGCAAATGTTTTTAAAATCTCCCAGACGGTTGTGGTAACTTTCTTCGGCACGCACCACGACGTTTGTCTTTTGTTTGTTTTTTTTAATAAAAAATCTCTTACATTTTTTAATTGAGAAGTGCATTGCAGTTGTAGTTTTTAATATTTTTCCAGTTGCTTCTTTCCATTGCATAGCTTGCACGTCAGTACCTAAATGGAGCACAGTAGCCTGTTCTTTAAAAAAGTTTTCATAATCATCTGGTCCAGGTATTGATTCCACTTTTTTAATTTTCTTTTCGATTAGTGCAAAGACTCTGTCTGGCGGCAGAAAAGAATGGCCTACGATAGGGAAAACAATCTCGATCATTTTAATCCTATCCGGAGCATGATCCATAAGGTACTTAGAGGCCATACCAAGTACAGAAGAATTTTTATTCTGGCCACTGCAGCCATCTGCGACTAAGCGTATCGAAGTCACTTTTTCATGTTTCTCGACAACAGTACACAGGCAGTGAAACACGGCACTGGCAATTTCGTTCGATGCTTTTGGCAATAAGTCCTCGGTCCAAGTGTATGCAAACACATTCTCGCTATTTAGTTGGGACTTTGAGTGACCAACAACGATAGTGAAGTTATAAATGTAGAGTTGACGCGAGTAATAAGTAATTTGATCTGGCACTTTTGATAGGTTGATTTTTTTGGCAGTCGAAACTAAGAATCAGCAAACTTTCATCATTTTCTTTTAATAAGTTGTAAAATGCTTTGGCTCTTAAACCGTGTACTCTTTTTTTAATCATAAAATCCTTCTTTTTATTACTGTCTTTCTCATATTTGATCTGTTCTTGTAATTGCAGGCATGTAGAACAAACGTCAGTCCGTGGGCTTCCGAAACCAATATTAAATGTAGTATTAAAAATTCTTCGAAAGTAAGATGCTTTAACAGTCTGAAATTGTGCCTCTGCTTGCTCTTTATACATTTTGTATAGTTTATTAATGTTCAAATCAGATGAAAGATACTGTCTGCATTTGATACTTCCTCGACAGTAGTGGATCTCGAGTGGTTTAAAACGCTTAATGAATTTTTGTATGGACTTTTTCTGACCGGCATATTTATGTTCTTTGTGATTGCCTCCCCGAGACTCACTAGCTGAAGCTCCACCACTTTTAAAATTACGAGCAATCACACCATTCACTCGTCCTTTTTTAATTCCTAAAATTTCAAGAAATGTTTTTCTGCACACGGGAATCAAGTTATTTCTTCTTCGACAATAATATACTATTTGCATTCCTTTCATTTTTCTTGTGCCTGTCTTAGGCCGATGGCGACTTACAGCAGACGCCTTAGAATGTTGCAAAATAAAGTTGTCTTGGTCAATTTTAGATGGTGATTTGTAAAATGCTGCATGAAATTTTACAATGTCAACTTTTCTTAGCGATGTGCATCTATATGATTTTGAGTAATGTTCACATGGGACTTTAATCTTTGGAGGAGCTTTTGGTGAATATCTAAAACAAAAATGATAAATGAAGCAAGCAAAGCATTTAACATTAGTAAAATACACTACATTTTACACACCTATCGTATAAAAAGTATACACACACGCATGTATAGGCACACACACCTCAGACTGTGCCTCAGACTTATACATACATAGGTGCACAACTCACTTTCATGTTATACACTTTATGAATCAAATTTAAATAAAAGTGGTTGTCTGTAAAGTCGGTTTACGGACGATAATTTTACGTGATAACGTCCACTGTCACTGTCCCACTGTCCACTGGCCCACTGGCCCACTGTCCCACTGTCCCACTGTCCCACTGTCAAAAACACCATCACACTCATAGCCTAATAACAATAGGGAAATTATGTATCGTGTCGTGTGCCATGGACAAACACAAACACGACCACAAAGACAACCAGACTCGATAATTTAAATACATTTTTAAAATTGTCCAGTAGTAAGTAGCTTAGCTTGTTAGTAATTTTATTTTAATACGTAGGAGCAATTTAGCCATCCATGATAATAATAACAAAAAATTAGACTTGATCAAATGTGAACTTAATGCAAAATATTGTTTAGCACCCCTGCCTGTCAAATGTTCGTCAGTAGGACTCGAGTTGATGCAACAAACTTTACTTACCTAGAAACTTTTTGTTCATTACGCTTCCACTTAGTTTTTTGTGTCAGCCGTTTCCTAGACATTTCTGGAGCAGTTTCTTTTATTTCTTCAGTTGATTCATCCATTTTTTCTATTTATTTTTATGTAAAAACGATAGAAATTCGATCACGACGCAAATCAAGCACTTCGACGTAAAAGCAAAATGGCTGACACGCCGTACTAAATCCTTGAATCTGATTGGCTGTTATGGATTTGGCTCATTTTGTTTTGAAATAGTACTCGATTTGTCTACTTTTGATCCCAGAGTCACGATTTGCAATGAAATTTCATATAACAAACATGGATTTGGCCAATTTTGAATGACACAGAACTACAAAATGGAACGTTCTTAATTTAGCTGCATATTCAGTTTAAAAAGTAAGTTTTTTGGATTTGGCCGATTTTGATACCAAACCTCTCCTATCTTCTAGATGGGAAATCACTCGCTCTGGGCGCAATCGGAGTGTGAGAGTGAAAGGGAGTGTCAGACTCTTACTAACTAAACCTCACCTGTGTTCCTTCAAATACCCTTTGCGTTCCAGGGCCACGGTAACTTTATCGAACAATTCCGTAACCCTGGTTGGAACACCTTTTCCTACGTGGATTAGATAGTTTCACTGTATTGCTCCTGTAAATAAAATACACCCAACACCCTTCTGCTGAATCCATCAGATTATGTACTCAACTTATTAATAAAGGGACACATTAAGTCGGCACCTTTTTATTTGCAATGTCGCTGTTGCCTGATGGCTATTTAATTACTTTAAGGGTCTTTGAAAGCTTTCAGTTGTAACTAGTTAGTATTTTAAAAACAACTTTATAGAATTACAATCATACTTAGTACTTTAAGTTTGTTTTTAAAATACAAAATTATATTCATACTTAAATAACTAAACCATGTTTATGCTAGAAATTAATAATAAAACTTGTTGTAGAAGATTGATCTCTTTTCTAATTCATTTTTTAAAGATTTTTAAAGACACTTCTTGATTCTTGAATTTTTTTATTGTTAACTTATAAGATGTAAAAGCTAAAAAACAATAAATCATTCTATTTATATGACACGTCAATTAATCCACCTGTGATTGATAGCAATACTAAACTCGTATATAATTGTAATGGTTCGTATTCTATTTTACTTTTTTCTTCTACGCTATAAAATATTTGGCACGAGATTGTCCATTTACTCAACTTCAATTTGACACCTCACTGAACGGTTTCGAAAACCAAAAACAAATATGCCAGATTTACCCGTTTTCGTAAATATTTAATGAAAGGTTGAAAACGGTCGGACGCAACGTGGGTACTAATACAGTTCTCATATGGGTTTCTGTGTAAACAAATCGTTTTGCAAAGCAAAGACAGTTTCTGGCGGTATCCTTTAATAAAAAATATTATTAAAATTATTTAACGGTCGTATTATTCTTTCGTCTCATCATCATTTACGTCAAAAAGCATTGACCTCAATTTTGTATGAAAAAAATATAAAAGAAGTTCGGCGATTATTTTGTTTTTATTTCAATTACATATATATTTATTTTAATCTGAAGGCCATTTCTACTAACTTTTAAGCAACGTTCACATTCGTATCTCAGTTGCAATATTCTAATTTCATTTATAGAGTATGGTGTCTTTTGGGTGACATACATACTAGAAAATAAAAAGATTTTGAAACTCTAACGTGTGATATAGTCTAGTTGACACTTATTTTAAATAGGTTGTAAATCTATAAGACTACTTTGTCTCTGTCACCTATGACGTCTAAAGTCAAGAGCAAACTCATACCAAATAAAAAATAAAATAAAAAAAAAGACGGTAAAATATCGAATTCATTTTTGAGACTTAAAACCACCACAACATTAATTTAAAAATTAACCTTTCGTGAACTGACCAAGACATGTTCAACCATGTTGGCCCATAAATCATCAGTGCCATGACGTCAGAATTAAATTAAACAAAACAGTTTTCCATGAAAAACCTTCATCAACGTTTGTTTTTTGCATGGATATATTAATCGCTATGTTTTCAGCTATTCGTATTACGCGTATTATTATTATATTATCTAGCCCGAACTGTCCCATTGCTGGGCAAAGGCCACCCTCTTTTCACCATTCTTTCCACCGTTCCCGGTTCTTTGCCTCTTCTTGCCAATTCAGATTGCAGGTACTTTAATAAGTAACACTTACTTTTTAATGTCGTTTTCAATCTCATCTAATGGTAAGCGATGATATGAACGACAATGGAGCACGATTGTCTAAAGGTAACCTCTTCGCTCTTGACATAAGTACCCCTAAAGTTGTTGTTACCAGAAAGTTTTTGGTTTCCCTTAGTTTTTTTTAAAAGACCGTGAAAGTGCATACATTGCATATGAATAACTATCGATTTTCATAAAAGTATTACTTAAATAACTTAATGTTCCACAACTAAAACTGTAATAAATTAAAACCGTAGCTGCAATTACATTCTAAATAGGTAACAGTAAATAACTGCAAAACCAATTAACGTAAAGAGGTTCAGAGTGACATCGAGCGTGACGTCATCCATTAAAATCGAAATGAAAATGAGTCACCGGCGATGGGAGAGCTCACTCGTCACTCGTTAGTGACAGGCCACAGAGTAACAGAGAACAGAGTGTCAATTCTACACACGCATGTCAGTCGCCATCTATCAAAGAAGCCTCAATTTTCATACAGTTTTGACAGATTGCTACTGACTTGCGAATGCGAACATTGCTTAAAATTAAGTAGAATTGGCTCTGAGTAGATCAAACCTAAACCCGCAAAAAACTGGGAATTTGCACAAAAATTATAAGGACCGAAACAAAAATTAACAACATCGCCATAATATCACCGCCTGTTGGTACTAACTGCTATAGTGAGGGAATTGTATCGCCAAAAACGCTTAGCAATCGGATCGGTAGATGTATTACGAGGGCACAAGTGACTAAATATAAATAAATTCTGCCATGACATGCTCCTTACAATGCCTTTTTATTTTAGCCACTTGCACTTCAGGTGTTTGTTTAGTAATCTATGGGTATTGGTATTGTAAATGGCAATTAAGGATATAAAAAAGATCGACAACAGTAATAGTTACCTCTCATTTAAATTTTTATTGCGTTCTACTGCATAGAAGATATACAGGCTGCTACTGAAATGCGTGTTCACATTTAAACCGTAAAAAACAATTGCAAAATTTTAGATACTAACCATTACCTTAAATATGACCACTCACTTTTGAAAGAACCTGTTCATCTCTATGCAGTAGAACGCAGTTTATAAAAAGAGACGCCTAAAATATCGGGGGCGATTTTCGTGACAATCCTTCATTGACTCTATTTATCAAAACGTAAGCCGTCCCCAAACGAAAGCCTACTTCATCAAGATAAACGAGCAACATTGACCTACTGCATCACATTACTCTGTGCCGGAATGAGCCGGTCTCCGAAATCCCTGAAAGCCGAGCAATTAAAGCGCACTGTGAAACTGAATCTTTCACACCTTTTCATTCGCTGAAGAGCTTAATTTTCCTTTCGTTTCGCCAATTTTCTTTCAAAGATCATCAGTGGAGGTTTAATGCTAAGGGCCAATGCACACTACGACTTTTATCTGCGCTTTATAACTTGAAAAAGCAGTACTAGTAGCGTTTTTGGCGTTAATACTATGGTTACGTTTTTACCCATTTTACTTAATTATCTTTGCTTGTTTAATGCACCTGTCTTGTTATCTCTTCACCACGCTTGGTGTTCTGGTATGGTAGACACCAGATAAATGTGCGATAACGGTCATTGATCCACATACATTTCAAATCTGAATCGACTTCTATCGTGATCCTTTACGTTCTCTAGTAATGAAAAACGGTTCATAACTTATTGTTCGGGTATGTACAAACGAAGGGATATTAGGGAAAGATCAATGTACTTTATTGTAAGTTTATCTGGCACCTACTATAGAGATACCCAAGACATTATGTCCTTTGTGTTGCTGAAGTTTTAAGAAATAAATGAATATTCGTTGACGGTGCGTAGGAAAATCGTTGTGTGCATACTTCCTAATACCAAGTATTCTTTTCATTAAATATTTTAGCACGTGGGTAGATATTATTGAAAAGGTCACGTTTGATCACTTGAGGGTATTTGAATGTTGTGCTTTGTAAGTAGGTGTATGATTCACATTTTATTTGGTTTATGTTTAACATAAATTGAAGAGCAACGATGATTAGACCACCTACGGGCCGTGCTCCAAGAATACACCTCTAGGTGGAAAATAATAACTGCATTCTGAAGGCCATCTGTATTTAAGAAGTGTTCAAATTAAAATCGCATTATCATCACAGCGACCATCAATATCAAAAACTTGTCAAGATGGAGGGAAATTAGAGGTGCTTTTGACAGATTACGAATGCAATGTTTATGTTAAAGTTCCTTAAGGGAATTGCACTGTTGTCAGTAGGTAAAGCAGTTAAAAAAAAGAAAATAAAGATAGAATTTCATAATAGATAAAGTTAAGAATGTTTTCGGTTTTGTGAGAAGAGAGAGTGTTTGGATTAACTTTATTTGGTTTAGATAGTTAATTTTCCGCACATTAGTACCAAGCTATACTAATATTATAAATGCGAAAGTTTGCATGTTTGGATGTATGGATGGATGTATATCATTCAATCACGTCAGACCAGCTAAATGGATCTTGATGAAATTTGGCACACAGATAGATTATAGCCTGGAAAAACATGAGATACTTTTCATCCCGGCCTACTCCCTTATAATTTTTGACATTAACGCGGTCGAAGACGCGGGCGGCAGCTATTAATTTAATAAATAAATTATTCATCGTGTTATACAGCCTGAGCACTAGGGCCCTATGACGTCTCAATGTCTTAATGGTTCCCATTTTTTAAAAGGGATAGTGCTATGCGTTTTGTATAAATCCGTCTTCCTCTCACACCGAAATCAAGATAGTTTTAGAACTTCATAAATCATAGTATACCCTGGGGTATTTTTACTCTAGATCTTAGTATGAAAATGATAAAAACGATTTCTACCTACTATCAGTATTTGAGGTTGCTATTTGAAACTTTTGCCTCCACTCTTCAATTAAACATAAACTTCTTTGACCATCCCAGAGCGCAGTCAAAGCTTAAACGCTAAACAAACCAGACTAAATATCGCTGACTAGTTTTAGCAAGCCGAATCACAAAGTACTCCGAAACTCAAAGTTTGTGGATTCTCTACCCATTGGTCTGTTCTAACGCGATTGATAAATGTTGCTAACTTCTGGAGGATTGCTCTAAAAGCATCGGAATGCACTTTACCTTTAAAACTGTGGAATTTTTGGGATTATTTTGCGTCTGTGTTTCCGAACGCATACAAACCTAATCTCTTCAAAATTAGAATGAACAGGCTTCTTCTGGGTAAGCTCGCTCCATCGTCGACTTTGTTTCCGTCATCTATGATCTAGACTACAGTCAAAAGCAAACTCATCTCAAATTAAAAAAAAATATCATTTGGTACTTGGGACAAAGTTTCATAGTATGGACATGCTATAGATATCGAGATTCACTAGAGGTTAAATAAAAATAGAAATAACCGCACACAATTATATCATTTCTAAACTTACATGAAACAAATCGTGGTGGTACGTAAGTCAGGTCGTTTTTTATTTAGCTAAGATTAGGTAAAGTAAAATCAAAATCAATTTTACTTATTAAATCTTTACTTTCAGTCAGCATAAATTTAAAATTCCGGGGTCCCATTGTCATGTCCATATTAATATATACGTTTGAGACCATTAACCCCAAATAGCTCTACCTATTCCGACCACTGGATATGAGTCTCTCCATACTTTATGTCCTAAGTTTACTCAAACACTGGTACCCAACGCCTTTTTGACCCATAGTGAAAGTTGCTCATACTCATGAGAACTTTTCCCCTTTTTATTGGGAGAATCTATGGACTATCCGTCTAAGGAAAACGGAGTGTTATGTCGGACTCCTACCGACTAACCTCCCTCCAAGATACCACTGGAAAATTTCCAATGAATAAAAATTCACCCATTATTTCATTTGGAGAAGAGGTATTGTTGAGACTCCTAAGTCTAAGCCCCAGAGTGTATTTCCGACCCCGCTAGGAGGCGCTTTTCGAGGCGTTAAGTATCTCAGTAGGTAAAGCTTTGCCGATCTGATCCAAGATTACAAGCTTTTTGACAAAATAAAAAAAAATACTGTAAACATATTCCTAATTAATAATGCCAAGAACACAATATCGATATCTTAACTTGTAAATACACAAAAAATTATCTCATTAGCGAGCGTTTCATAACTAGCCCAAGGGAACACATTCCCGGCATAAAACGCAACCTTTATCCTATCCTAGGACATCATCTACTCCCGTGTGCGCCAAGTTTCATCCAGAATCGTTCAGCCGTTAAAACGTGAACTCTGTTTATTTGTTACATAACAGACAGTTACTGTAACAGCGTCTTAATAAAATCTCATGTCATAAAATACTAAGGAAACACCCAGAGCTCAAAACTGTGCTTCGAATAAATAAGCTTCCGAAAAAAATGTATTTAGACAAATACATAGGTAATTAGATTATCAATATGCCTCACAATAGTTGTACAAATCAAACAGACAGTAGGTAACAGAAATAGACTACCATTCGGTTAAAATGTCGGCATTGTTCTGAAATACTTATCTATTATACTTAATATGAGTATTAAGTATAATAGACAGGTATTTCAGCAAATGATGCAGAAACATCGCACCCTTGATTTCGGCGTAATTGACGCGTGAGCGCTCATTAGTGGCGGTAGATCGGTTGATTTAGCTTGTTAGTGAGCCGCCGCTGAAAACTAAACGATGCCTGAGAATTTACTGAAGATAATTATAGTTCACTTGAAAAAAAAAACAGTAATAATTAGTATTAGCCACATCTGACCAAAACAAAAGCCAGCTCTTGGATCACGGGAAATGTCAACCACCGTTTTGAAATTTATTTGAAAAGGCTGTGTGCACAAGGGCAGCGGCCCGACGGTATCACCGTGAAAAATATATCAATCTGACTAACCTTTTCCTAACTATGTTGGGGTTGGATCCAGTCTAATCGGATGCAGCTTCCTCATCTTCTTTTCGTGTCGATAATCGGATGTGGCTGACTACAAGTTGCCATCTGAGCTCCTTAACCTAGTAACTGGTTATACGGTACCCTTTGGCAAGAATGGTATCACATTCATTGTGCGTACAGCTAAGGGCTGGAATTCCCTGCCAAAGTCTGTGTTTCCTGCTAGCTACAACCTAGGAGTCTTTAAGTCAAGAGTTACTTCTAGGCAAGCGTGCTCCATCGTCGACCACATCATTACTTACTATCAGGTGAGACAGTGGTTAAACGCATGCCCACCAATAGTAAAAAAAATAAAAATAAAAATTACTGGCTTCTGACTATCCGTGACGTCTGTCAAAGATCTACAAATGACAGCCGGGACCATCGGCTTGACGTGTTTCGCGAGACATGGAGGAATCTTGATATGTTATGGAAGGTCACCCATCTGTAGACCGATCTCGGCAAGCGCTGCTCAACCTCGAAGATCAAACCATGTTGCTGTGGCTGTTATTATTTAGATACGTGAAAAAAAAAACTGAGGGCCAAGTACGAATTTTTTGACGAGTCTCGTTAACGTAAGTGAATTTTGAATATACAAATTACAACCCCATAGCATTTTGGTTTAATTTTATGCGACATACAAAATTTATATCATACAAAATATGAATAGAATATCCGAATCAAATAAATATTATGTGCGAAACGACTTTTATAATTACAATATATGGTGAAATTACTAAGAAAAACCAGTCAATTCGCTAAAGCAACACTAATTAAAGACACTCAGCAACAACTGCAAGCAACAACTTACAACAACAAGCACTCGTAACTTCTTCCAAAAATCACCATCATCATTTGCTGCCAAGACTACTTAGTACTATAAATCTAGATCATTAGGAGGGAAGAAAAAAAGAGTAGAAAAAGTCAAACTTGTTTTATTTACTGGTGTACTTTCAGGTTTTTAATATGTAATTTAACTCACACACTGATCCATTGTTTTTAATTATATTGTAAATATGTGAGTGCCATGTCCCTTACTAGCAAACTTAATTTTATCTCTGCTGGTATTGCTTTGTTGTACCTATAGTATATAAGTGTGTGCTGTATATTAGTGTAATGTTGGATGCATTGTGCTCACATAATATAATCAATTGATCAATGTACCTATGTATACAAAATATTGTAAAACTTATATTTAAAAAGAGTAACTATGGAGTTTCTTGTCCGTTCTTCTCCATAAGAATCTACTTTTTGCGAATGGACAACTAGAGTCACTTATATTTTAATTTTAAACTGTAAATTTGACGTTCAAAAGTGCCTTTTAATGGTCTAGTTGAAATAAATGAATTGACTTTGAAGTAAACCTCTGTCTCTAAGCTAGTGCTACAACAAAACTTCAACAAAAAAAGATATTTCTTGTCAAAATTCATGCAGTAACAGAGCAGCATCATAGAATACTTGAAAGTTATAACAAAACAATAAACAGTCGTATCCAAATATCGACACTTTAGTCCTTACAGAGTTAATATTATCCAATGCTATAAATCCAGGTCATTAGTAGGGATGTGAACCTCTGCTTAGAACTATGCGATATCATAGGTGTATTTCTGGAGTAATTTAAGGAGCATTAAAAAGGAATCTTGAGAACATAGCAATTCTACAGAGTGTTCCAGAAGTGCGTGGTCATATCTCAGAGTGTTGTTATGTATCTGCTATTGTTCTAAAAGATTACTTTTCAAGGAGTCCAATGCAGTTTATTTTATTAGATTTATTAGATATTAGATTTATTTTTAGTAGATTTTTGTGGAGGGTTTTTTTTAAAAAAAGTCAGTATTTTTATATTGTTCTTTTACTGTGTAGCTGATAGCAAATACCACCCTTAAGCCATACACTCCTGGAACAACCTGTATAGCTATACTATTTTTACTACTATTTTTTAGTCTCCAAATACTAAATAGTTAATGTAATCTGGTGAAGCGTAAAAAGTACTCCCTTTCTTTAGTAAGACAATACACAGACAAAAGTAATAGCAAAAACAACAACAACAACAATTTATGAACTTACAATTAAATCACAACAAACAGTCGTAACTTATACCTACATACATCAACATTTATACTATCTAGTGCTATAAATCCAGGTCATTAGGACAAAGGATGTGTGGTTCAGTCGTTAGAATCAGACTGTAGTTATCACTAAGCTGAATTGGCGGAATAATGCTTCTTTTAAATTAAATTAATAAATAAAACAAACCTGAGTATACTCTTTCTATAAACAATACACAACAAACACACATGTTCACAATTTTTTTCACCCCGGAGTTAATACTATCTAGTGCCAGGTCATTAGGAAGGATGCGAAACTCTAACTTTAAGCAGGTGTTACATCAAAAATTCAACCAAAAAAATAAATAATACTCGTTTCAAATGCTTGTCCAAAATCCATGCACACACGGCACACGCATAACAGAGCATCGTCATAGATACTAGGAAGTTAAACAACAACACAACAAATAGTCGTATCCACATACATATGTTTTAGTACTCACAGACATAATACTATCTAGTGCTATAAATCCAAGTCATTAGGAAGGCGGATGTGTTGGGGGAACCGTCCGGCGCGTAATCGTTGCTCGAATTAATGGGCCGCAGATAAATACGGGCTTGTTATGAACTATGGAAGATTGGGTTCATGTTGCTTGTTTGTAGCTAGTGCAGTTGTTTGGCTTCAGTTGCTGGTACTTTATTATAAGTTGTTTATTGAAAGTTGTTATGAAGTGTAGTGTTTTGTTAGGTTTAATTTAGTAGGTGCTGGTTTGGTTTTGCACGTTTACTTGCAACTTTTAATAAGTTTTTTTTTTTCTGTTTTTGCAAATTTTATTTGACAGCTATGATTACAGACGATAATGTACCTTACTCTTTTCGCAGGTCAAAGAGAAAAAAGTTTAATGATTGTAATGGACCGCGTAAATACGACCTTGTTATGAACAATGGAAGATTGGGCTCATGTTGCTTGTTTGTAGCTAGTGCAGTTGTTTGGCTTCAGTTGCTGGTACTTTATTATGAGTTGTAAATTGAGTTGTTAATTGAAAGTTGTTATGGAGTGTAGTGTTAAGTTAGGTTTTAATTTGATAGGTGCTAGTTTGAGTAAAAGTTTACACGTAACTTTTACTCATGGAGTTTTTACTTCGTTGTAGTCAGATGAAACGTAAATTCTTTAGCTAGTTTTATGCGACAGAGGGTTATGCTTGTCCAGCCTTAGATTTAAGGTGTGTGTAGGTATGTAGGTCACACAGAAAAAAATGGTAGATTTTTTTTTTTGTTTTAATAAAACATTGCCCCACACTAGGAATTTCTCCTGTATCGTGGGTGCGTTTACAAACATACAAATTTACATACACAAACAGCCAGACCCGGAACAACTATCTGTAGGCCATACAAATATTTGTTCGATGATATTGAGATTTTTTTTTGTAATAGAATGCTGTTGCGGCCTGTAGAACCAAAATATTTCATAAAAATACTGTCGAAAACAAAGAATGATATTGTTTGCAAGTCTGAAGCCAAAATCTTATTTTCATTTAAAAAAATGTTGGCTTATAAATCCGCTATGCATATAAAACTCATAAATCTTAGTTATAGTTAAAGCGATAGCTGTTAAATTATACCGACAATATACTTTACATAACGTTATCAAAAACAGGGACTTGCATAATTACATACACGCGGTAAAGGCTTTTTATAAATATGCGGCGGAATAAGTGTGTTGACGAATACTTGGCGTTATTTTTTTGCACCTTTTTGTAGCTTTCTAGATTTCAAAATATCAAAGGAGGTAACAGGGAGAGCTTCAGTTCGTGACTTAATAATAGCAGTTGTGCGGGCCGATCATCAAGGTTAAGCAACTTGCCTAAGGTTATGTGTTACCCAGTTACTGGGTTGCGGAGGTCAAGCAGTCAGTAGCTCCATGCAAAATACTGGTACTCAGTTGTATCTGGTTAGACTGTAAGCCTGGTACTCAGTTGTATCTGGTTAGACTGCAAGACTGGTACTCAGTTGTATGTGGTTAGACTGTAAGCCGACCCCAATATAAACCGACGCCTACACAACAATGATTAATAGACATGCATTAAAATTTCATGGCACAATATTAGCACATGCATCCTGAAAGGGCACTGCAAATTTTAAGTAGTAATAGGTACTACTTAAAATTTGCAGTGCTCAAATGATCAAGTTAATTATATTCTTCAATTTATTCAAAATATCCAATTATAGTTGGGAAAGAGAACGGCAGAACGATGACCTGATTTACTTATACTTATATCAATTTTTAATTGACACTGTGTTACTATCTCATACACAACAAACACACATGTCCACAATATCTAAGCACTATTAACAATATCCGGGTTGCCAAGACTAATGAGACACTGGTTAAAGTCGAAAGAAAAGCACATTGACTTGGCGCAAATAAACTCTTTTTTACTTTTCTTTCATTTTGAAAAAAAAACTAAAGAATTCTACTTCAACCAAACAAACCATAAACACAAAATTCATACCATTCCATTCCAAAGTTAATTTAATCATTTTCCGTACTCAAACATCACATTCACAGTAAATCGTATATAAATTAAAATACCTTCACAAAAATATTGGATGGGGGCCACTTTCGTTCGGCCTCAATGGGCCACGAGCCTCAAGTACAGGCCATAACATTATCATAAGCATAAACAACAATTTAGCATACTTACGAGCTCCTTCAAACGAAGCCACGCTACGTTTTCGACTTTTGCAGCTTATCGCTTTAGCCCCGGACCAAGATGGCCGCCGATAGATACTTGTGTAGCTAGAGATGGGACGTGTTCGCCTGAAAGAACTGCAAACGCAAAGTGTGTGCCACTTGGGTTTTTTTGTTTTTGTCAACAATTTCAGTATTGTCCATAAAATACTTGATTTTCTGATTTCCTGCATTTCAGGATTAAAGTGTTTAGTTTATGGGATAGTGAAGTTTTCTAACAGTAAAATATTTTCACATTTTTTTTTCATTTTTTTTTGTGAAAATTTTTATATTTAGGTATTACACCTCTCTATAATATAATTTAAAGTAGATGTTAGTAGTTACACCTAATAGGAAAAAAACTATGAAATACATGTTGACACTGTCAACATTGATTGCAGATTTTTTACTGTCAACTTGACAGTAAAAAATCCGCAACTGTTTTATATTCTGGGTCAACTGACATATTTTGAAGATGTTCTGTGTTTCAATGAATATTCTTGCAAACATACAGAAGGAAAAAAAAGACGCGCTGGCGCGGACTACAAAAAGACTGTTGACATTTTTACACATTCAAAAACTTCCCAATCGTAGTGCCAGCCTTGCTTCATTAAAATACATTAGTAGCTCGGAAGAAGCCTAGTAGAGCACTCTGTCTCCGAATTTAAATAATTATTTTTATTGTACCATCTTTAGTTCTACGCCAACAACACAAATGTACGGACACTCTCAGCATTTTTGCAGTGACTCACAAAGACATTTTTACATTCTATTTTCTTTCAAACAGCATTACTTGCATCCATATTTATATTAATTACTAACACATAATATGAGGTAAACTTAACACCTTTCAAAGCCAACAAACGGACGTATAATGGTAAATTTATTCTTCGTTTTCTAAAAATAATAATACGCCATTACTCTTTTGTGCACGCTACACTATTTACTTAGCCAAATGAATTTTCGACTTCAATAACCTAATAAGTTATAACATGACAAACCTGGAAGTAACATAATAACTTCCGACCCTTAGATCGTCCCCTTAAAACTTCGGATACGTTTCCCTGCCCTACTTGGGTACATTTTTAGTCTCGTGTACAATACATGGGGAACGACTAGCTCTCAAGGCACGGACAGTAGACCCGCTGCACCTAATCATGTTAGACCGAGGACGTAGCTCACATTGGACATACTCGTAAAAGGAAGACGTAAAAAGAACATAGTGGGACCAAGTTCTGTATACACCTTGTGTTTACTTAATAAACGTACATTTTTTATTTTTATCAATATGTGGAACACAATAAAGGAGATTTTAGATCTCCTTTATTGTGTTCGGAATATATGCTTGAATTTATAATTCGAGATAATTTGTTATTGTGTATGTTAATTTGATTTTTAAGTGACGATTCCTATCAATAATGTCCTAAAAAAAGTATGGGTTGGATTGAAATTTGAACTTTGTCTTGAATGTAATAGAGTTTGTTGTTTCATTTGACTATTTCAAATTCTGACTTCAAATAAAGTTTAAATTTTCCTTACAGTAATTGTACGCCATCCATTCTTTCGCAACGCCAAGTTATTCAAAACTTATCGTTCGATATCGCTTATTCGCGCGCCCAATACTTGTATTTTGATTTTGGCAATAAACGTGTCCAAAAAGAGACCTTATATATAATCCAACCCTTATCAAAATTAGCGCATAGGTATCTCCAAATACAAACGCCGGCTTACATTATCATCAATAACAACGTTGTAAACAGAACTTAATTGGATCCACCTAATACCTTACTTCTAAGGCAGGTGCATATTCACCTAATTAATTATTACGAAGAGACAGGCGTCTCCGGGGGATTAGTTCTACATTAATTTAGCTCAGGACTAGATTGCAATCCTGTTTTACATAGGAACTTAAGATGGGAAATTACATCTCGTTGCTAGGGAATGTAACCAACGAGGTGATGTTTTTTTTTAACAAGTCGGGAATTATCTTAGTACTAGTTGCCACCCGATGCTCCACTTGCGTGGAATGACTACTTACAAATTATAACCTTTATTTTTATTCTGATTTCCGCAGTTATTCCGTGATAAAAAATGGAAAAGGGGAAGAAATTCTTGGACATCAAAAACTCACTCACATGGCTTTCAATGGGAAAACTGACCTGGACACAGGTGAATGGCAATGTCTGTCTTTGGCCGAAAATAAGGAAATATTGGTGTTTCTTTGGTAGTGACATTCTCACTGTATGTTCATAAATATTGCTTTCAATTACACGCCTAGGTATCTAGGTTAATTAGGCAGCAGAACTTGTTAAAAATATTTATAATTAGTATAAAATTGAACAGCATGTTTTCATAATTGCGGCCCGCATGTGGACCAATTATGTTTTTAAATAATTATCGTATGCTTCACTTTGCCCTGTTGCCGCGTCCAAATGACAAAATAATTGTTCACTAATTGTAAATAAAGCAGAACAATCGTACACAAATTATTCGAGCTTTCATAATGTATTTTTATGTTTCAATTTAGTTTTTATAGATAAGAGAATAATCAAATCCGGAACAATCTGATTACAAAATTATGTCACTTGGTTTTAAACTCTATGGAAAACAATATTAAATCGAAGTACCTACTGAACTCACTATCATCACAAATATCTACGAATGATTTTCATATTATGTCAAAATTAACCATAATAAACAGAGAAGAAAAGGACACCGATCAGCAAAGGAAACACATATTGTCTTGCATACATTTAAAAAAAATTACTAACCAACATATTGTAGTTACTCTGCGCAATGAATGTAAACCAACTATACCTGGATACAGCTCACGTAAATATTTTCTATAAAAGCAAAGAATTCAAGTAACGCAGCTGCACCAAAACTATCAAAAGCTGAAAGCAACACAAAAACGTGGAGTATTAAAACGTTGCATGAACACTCGCCTTTAAAAGCACGTTTTAGTGGGAAAATGTAAAAGTTTTAACTGAAAAATTTACTGTACTTGAAATTTTCGGGGTTTACCAAAGAATTCGCGACCACAGAAGTGTCTGAATTACTGAGTAAGGAGACACCCTGTCGGCCGCTACATGTGGCAGTAGTCTAAACACTAACCATACAAGCCAAGCATGTCAGTGACTGTCACCATCCACTCATAAAACTGATGAACCTTTTGTTTGGGATAAACCCATCACACTACATCGAACTACTGCATCTCCTGAAACCTAAAATCATCAGGAGTGACCACCTGAAAAGCGCTGAGCCAATGAAGCTCGACGAGTCTCAGAGAAACGATTCAATCGTCTTGGATCCCGCAACAAAAATAAAATTAATTTATTAATTCATAATTTCTCATTCTTAATGCGCACAAAACATACAACGTGTAACAGAATAAACGCAATACCTCTTAATGGGCCATTGTATTCATCATTATGTAAAACTTTTACTATGGGACCAACCCCAAAATCGCGAAAAAAATATCAGCTGTTCAGTACATTTTGTCGACTTATGCGCACAGAAACGTATGGCGGTCGATTTTTTTCGCGATTTCTGTTTTAGTCCCAAAGTAAAAATTTATCATAATGATGAGTGTAATGACCCCTTAAGAGGTATTGCGTTTATTCTATTACACGTTGTATATAAAGGCCCATTTGCCACCAGTTAGGTTTTTTTACATAAAACCTCAGTTCGATAGTGCGACTACTTCCCACTCAAAATGACGGACCGTGACAACTTTGACTAAGCATGGGACACCTTAATCTTGGGCTCATTACAACTTGCCCGGGCATGAATATCAATAGTAAAGGCGACACTAGTCGTTCCGAGCTCTGTAGTGTGAATGCATGAGATTTGGGATGTAATTCCTCTTATAAACGTTACGCTGGAAGCGGAGGCACTCAAGTGAGCACACGTTTAATTATGAGAATTACTTTAATATGTTCCGTGTTTAAGCAAGAATAATTCCTTGTACTTCCTTGTCTTTTGGTATGAGTTTTGAAGTAGTATTCTTGATGTAATAACTTATTGTTACCAAAATAATATGAGGTAATGAAAAAAAGCCTTTTTAATTATTTGACATGCTTTCTTTATCCATATCTATTTGCCGTCCGCGTCTAGACATAGCTATCATCTCTCGCATTTCAACCCACTGTTTCTTTGGTCTTCTTCTACTTCCAAAACATCCATATTCTTACTCAAAACTTTATTCACGACATATTCCTTATTATTCTCATACCATGAAAATCAATTGTCACTCAATCGTTCACCGGAGCCATCAGTATGTCATAATAAGTACCTTTCATTTATTAAAACGTACTAACACTAAGCTGAACGTCAGAAAGGCCCTATTAAAGCTATGTCCGAGGTTGTTAGTGCATAGAGGGTTTAACTAAAACCCAGCTTCCTAGATGCTAAAATACTCGCTTCGACTTTGGAACTGTAATTATTGACTTACGGTATCACATCCAATATGACAGCCTTTACCCATATGAAGATACTCCACAGTATAAGATTAGTGTTAGCATTAGGGTGCATTCACGTAGAAAGCAGGCGGTTGGCGCTCACCAGTTCTGACACAAGGTCTATGGTGTGAATGCATTTTTAGCCCCGGAAGATCTAAACATACTTTCGAACCATACGAAACGAAGCGATAGTACCTTAATATCCGCGATTTGGGACGTAATTCCTCTTATAAACGTTATAAACGCAGGGTGGAATACGGATGCACTCATGGGTTGAATTTTGAGAATTCTTCTTGAATATGTTCCGTTTAATAATAGTCTTGTGATTAAGGTTTTTGGTATGAGTTTTGAAGTGTTTATTGTTCTTGCAACTTATTGTTTTACCGAGATAATACCATGAAAAGTCTCTTACAGGAGTTCATCATCCCCCAGCATTTATCCCAAGCTTTTTCTTAAGCTCGATAAGCCATACTAACAGCTGCAACATTTACATAAGCAGGTAACATATTACACAGCTATATATCGGGAACAGGGAATACAAACCACATCGCATTTCCCTCATATAAAACATATGACAAATGTTATCGACCACAATGCGGTCTGGGAACCAACTGCTACAGCGTTTGTATATGCACGAAACAAGCTGGGCTGGTTGGCTTCCTAGCATAATGCAGTTTTCAGGGAAACAGTTCGGAATTCACAATACCACAAAAATAACTTCAGTAGAGAAAAGTTATTATTTTAGATTCGCGTACCCCTTTCCCTTCACCGGGAAATTGCAGCCTCTCAATTTATGGAATAGTTTCAATAAACCTCTTAACCTGATTGTTTTTTTTTTTCTAGTAGTTACATATATTTTCAATTTTATATCTTTTTTTCATTTTTCTACGTTTATTTTTGCATTTTAATTTTGTCATATAACATTTTATGTATAATTCATTTATACATAAGTAGTACACCGTAGACTAACTCCATTTTTATTTTAATTTATTTCAGTCCATCCATACCCATAGAATTAAGTTTACTTTCGGTGGTTATTGCAAGCAGCGATCGAAGAACAGTTTAAAATAACTCCCACTTCACACTTTCACAGGGAACACTTATTTGCTTAACAATGCAGTAATTCTCCAATTTATAGAATTACTTTACTAAACGAACCGAAACTGAAAACCGATCTCCTTTGACTTTAATGAACTCATTATGACAGGACTAGAATCTTAGTGTCTTTAACTCAACAAAATAAAACAAAGAAACAACAACTGCAAACAAAACACCACGCCATAATTCCCTGAAGGGAAACATAGAGGAACATACTCGTATACCGTCGCAAGCAGGTACCTATGCATTGGGGGGCGAACAGTTTTCCACCAGTCAAACAACTCAAATAAAACATTCTTTTAATCAACAAAAGAGCTTCTATAAAGTCATCAGTAAGTAAATGACAATAAATTGTAATTATTTGACGTGTGCGTCCTTGACACAAGGACGTACACACTACGCTTTGTATCATTTATTCATCATGGCGGCCCATAGAGCAGGGAAAAGTCGCGCTGGCCGAGAAACGCCTTTTCCCCAAAAGTCCAGGCGCCTTTGTCATGGGCTGTCAATTCTATGAGTTGGGCTCCGCGCAAACGGTCCATCGACCACAGCCACCGGTGGCTGGCGACAAGCTATTTACATGATTTTTAACACGTTTTGTATGTAATCGCCGCACATTTGAAGCGAGTGGCATCCACTCGCGACTCAATGTCTGCAACACGCCACCGAGACATGTCACCGTTGTAACAAATTGTAGCGGCCACCGACCACCTTCGTTTGCGCGGTACCATATGACGTGGCGCGCGGTAGCCACCGGTGGCTGTGGTCGGTGGCCCGTTTGCGCGGAGCCTAAACGATGACTCACAACTCACGCTTGGTTTGTATGGAGAGTTTTGACGACTCCGTCACTAACAATGGCCGCCTATTCGTTTCGTTGCTCTATGCGGCGTCCTAACACAACCGAATATTGTTTGCACACAGAACTAAATGTCTCGTAAAGGACGCCACACATAATTTTATAGGTCGTTATGGCGCGGGTGTTACTAAATAATTTTGTGTTTAATGTTCTATTTTGTGTTGTCATCAAATGTGGGTCTACGAGGCCGACGAGTTCCAATTTTTGTCGTAAAGGCCATGAGCCAGACGGGTAAGTTTTAAAAGTTACCCGGCTGGCTCATGGCCTGATTCACCATAACTAATCAATAAATACTTTTATAATGAATACTACCGAAATCATAAATTGTTTTTTATAATTTTCTCGTTTCTACTGTAGGTAAATTCTGTGCCAAGTCGCAATAAATTGTTCGTTTAAAATGATATATTAGTTGTATAACTACACAAAACACAATTTTCATTTGCTGCCGTTTCCAAATAAACATGATTCAAATATTTGTTTTATCCCGAGGCATTTCATACGGAAAGCAATCAAAATGCACACGAGGATGTTTATAAATCCCAACGTACCCGAAAGACCGAAAATTTTAAAATACTTTCACAGCTAAATATAATTTAATATTTTTATTGAATACCTTGTTAAGCTATGTTATGTACTTACTGTGTAGCTGTATCCAGCTTAGAGGAGCTTGCTTTGAGAGGATTACTTTCAACAATGGGTTTCAGGCGATTTAAAGATTACTTGTCCATAAGGGATAAAACATTTCCTTGGAAAAAGTGAACAAGGGAAGAACTGTGATAAACACACCACTATAGTAGGCGCCAGATAATCGTGGAATAACGGTCATTGACCCACCTACAATTATTGACATTTTAAATTTGAAAAACGGAATTAATGACACAAAGCTGTCCCGAATCATCATCTCTCGTGATCCTTAACATTGTCTAATAATGAAAAACGATTCATATTTAATTGTTCAGGTACCTATGAACAGTTATTAGGGAAAGGTCAATATACTTTATTCCACATTTATCTGGCGCCTACTATAGTCGGTAGTATCTATACTTGCTAATATAATAAAGCTGAAGTATTTGTTTGTTTGTTTATTTGATGCGCTAATCTCTGGACTACCAGTCGGATTTGGAAAATTCGTTTAATTTTTACTTTTATTATAAAATTTGTATATGATAGCTATATCACGAGGAAGGCTATAGAAGTATATGCTATACGGGAACGGTAACAAACTGGATATGCGCGTCAGGAGTCGCTAATAAGATTATATGCAATTATTAAACATAAGGATTTATGAAATAGAGTCAACATAAAAGAAAAAACAAAGCATGAAGACATTTAGAAATGGGGGGTTGATAAATACCTGTCAATATTTTAAATTAAGTTAGGGCTTTACACCTTCTAAACTAGAAATACTCGTTTTCGAAAATTTGCATGACGAGCAATACGCCACTTTGAAAAAATTTGGTACTCACCGTCAGTATCAAAATTACGTTTCATTATAAACAGTGTCAAATTGTTACGAAACCACCAAGTTGCCATATGCCATGAGCCGAGATGATGGTTTCCAATTAACTATTCGATATTAATTGTTACAGAATTAGGTCGCCGTGTTGTAATTTCCCCTGAGTACTACGACACTGAAGGTACCGGTACAGCCCTTATAAAAGAACTTACGTAATTAAACTCTGCTGTATCTGCAACTAGCATTTTGTAGGAATGGAAAAATAAATACAGGAAAAAAAACATTAGTTTTTTCTCTTTGTTGCTATAATGGCGTCATGCTTGGCGCAAAGAAACGCTTTTTGCCTCTTCTTCCTTCTAGTTTAATGCCTAGTCTTAAAGTTTTTGTGATCGGATTTCTATAAATACGTATATTTTTGATGACAGTACCTACACTATTACCTATCGTGTTTAACTTTGATCTGACGTTGAAGGTGCAAGAAAAATATTATGTGCTAAACACATAAGCTGGGTACTGACCGGTGTTACAGGCTGTATTGTAACATTCGCAGCGAGCATGTTAAACTGGATACTGACCGGTGTTACGGGCCATAATGTAACATTCGCAGCGAGTTTGTATTGTTACGCTGTGTCCGAAAACCCATGTAAAACAAAACACATACGCATCATTCTCGTGCTCATTTCCCCGTACTGACTGCACGAATGCTCGCCGTGTAACATGTTACATGATGCCTCGTAACACCGGTCAGTACCCACTTCTACATACATAAAACACACCTTTCTCCCTTGGGGATAAGCAGTAGATAACGACAGAAAGCCACCTACTACGATCCTTAAAAAGTTGCCTCCTTTATTCTACGGAAGACAGTCGTTGAAAATCTTAAATCATATTATGGAAGTTAGGAAAGGTAAGGCAAGGGTCGATAGTTCAATACTTTATACATTACCCATCATCGTAATACAAACTTAAGCAAACCTCCTGGTACTAATTCGCGTACAGGCACGCCCAGTATTATGACCAAGCTGAGGTATCATTATCTTAATGCTTCAGAGCGGGAATATTCCGTAACCTAATAGGCCGAACAGTGAAACTGAATAAATGATGCGCAAGCCCAAGTTCGCGATGATAAGCGACGCGGGAGCGGAAGCGACTCACTCCAAACTCCCCTTAACTTTAGCTTGCAATATTGGCGGATCCAGAATGATCGTTTGGGGGCTTGACACCGATGAGGGTAGGTTTTAGCAAAATTAGCACTAAAAAACACATAACATGTTATTTTTCTTAACGCATATCAAGCCTCCTTGGATTACTTTTCGTAAATTCCTAAATGGCTTCATTAGGTTACAGACTACCAAAGATATCTCAGTCTTTTGGGGGGGATTGAGCCCATAGCCCCCCTCCTTTATCCGCCAGTGGTGCAAACTACTAGAACGAGACAGTGTTAATAATTTAGACGAAGCAAATACGAATGTTGTGACGACGCAAATATTGTACCAAATTAACGATACTAAATAAACGTAGCCAGTCTGTTTGCGTTCATGTAAAGCATGGGAACAAATATGTAGCACAAATACCTACCAGTTTTATTTCTAGAAAAGTTTAACAACTTCTCTATAAAAAAATATAAATACCGTAATATGGATACAAGTATTTTAATCATAACTTCGCTTCTCGTTTTATGTTGAAGCGATGGAATTTTTGCATATTGATTCCCTTGTATCACGAACCGTTTAATACGCTGTTATAAAATTATTGTGATCTGACTTAAGAATTGATAGTCAAGATAATATGAATTTAGATTAAAATTCATATTGTCTTGATTCTAATGAGCTCACTTAATTCGATCTACTATAGTGTATCCCATCATATTAAAAAATCCGTACATAAATTACGGGCTGCAATGGAATTTGAACTTTGTCTTGTATGACTTAGAGTTTGTTGTTCAAAAATTTGATTATGATATCGAATTCTAAATTCAAATATGAAACTGGAACATTATTTTAGTTGACAGCCAGCAGCAATGAGAAATAAACGGGAGATACTTTAATTTAAATTCGCGGCCTCTAAGCCCATCACTACATCCTCAGAGCAAATCAATGGCGTCGCCGCGCGATGATTGGCCACATCATGTTTTACGTCGCCTGTTAGCATAATGCCATCTATGACTTAAACCGCCTGTTTTCATACTCTGCTGATATTTCGCGAAAATACCGCAAAAATGTCACAACTATAGACCGAGCTTAATTTGATGAAGAAACACACCTGATTTGGTTAACTGGAACACGAAAAAAACTTGTGACTTTCGACTACTTTCGACTGCCTTCGACTTAGTTTACGACTTTGCGTCAATACTTTGTACTTTATTGAACAGATTTCCATACACAATCTGATTAGGAGTTTGAAAAAATATTCGCACGCGAAGTTACGTAAAAGGTTCGTTGAAGTACGCGACTCAAGCAAGCACGCCAGTCAAGTATGGGGCAAGTATACTCGTACCTGCCCTTATTCCTTATTCCCATGGCCTGTTTGCATGACCTCGGAGCCAGGCGGTAAATAAGAGAAATTTGTCAGTGCCATCAACATGTTATTTGATTATGTAATCTTAGTTCGGGAGCACGGGAGATGCTCTCGGGCGGAAACTATCGCCGGAGGAACGTCTACAACTATATCTTAGTAAGTTGTTCGAAAATTTTGTGAAAGATTTTTTCCGTAGACTTTAGGTCTGTATTTTTATAGATTCCGTTTTATTTTATGACTAGCTGCACCCCGCAGTTTTACCCGCGGTTTATCAGATACTCCGCGTGAATGTCGATAATTATCCGAAGGGAACACACTCCCGGAATAAAAAGTATCTATGTGTTAATCCCGGGTGTCAGCCTCCTGCATACCAAATTTTATCAAAATTGGTCCAGCCATTTGCGCAAGAAGGAGTAACAAACATACCCACACACACACTTACAAACTTTCGCCTTTCTTATATTACTATAGTAGGCGCCAGATAAATGTGGAATAAAGTATATTGACCTTTCCCTAATAACTGTTCATAGGTACCTGAACAATTAAATATGAATCGTTTTTCATTATTAGACAATGTTAAGGATCACGAGAGATGATGATTCGGGACAGCTTTGTGTCATTAATTCCGTTTTTCAAATTAAAAATGTCAATAATTGTAGGTGGGTCAATGACCGTTATTCCACGATTATCTGGCGCCTACTATAGTTGCGGCCCACGGCTCCGCCCGCGTGATTATCGAAAATTATCCCAAGGGAACATACTCCCGGGATAAAAACTATCCTGTCCTTTCCCGGGACTCAAACAATCTCTATACTCAATTTCATCTAAATCGGTCCAGCCGTTTGCGCGTGAAGAAGTAACAAACATACCCACATACACACACTCACAAACTTTCGCTTTTATAATATTAGTGTGATAGTGTGATTTGTAAAGACGTGTATTTACTAAAGAGCACGATAAACGGAAAAAGTGAATACTGTCAACATTAGCGACCCACTAAAACTTGAAAATGGTGCGATCGATTTGATTTTTTTTTTGTTTGCCCCAATACTGCGGTGGATTACGAAAAAAAAAAAAACTGGCTAAATTCGAGTCGGACTCGCGTGCATTTTTGTAACATGTTACTTTACACTACTTCTTATGGATTTTCCTGTAATCTATAGGTAAAGAACTATAATCTGCATTTTTTTCAAACTTTTAGCCTCAGTATTTTTTTTTAATAAGTAATTTTTTCGTCTAATTTATTATATAAATTCAAAACTATTTGTTTTAAAATTATGAAAAAATATAAAAAGAAAACAATAACAATAAGTTCTTTTAATTGATACGTCGCACAGTTTGAAAAACTTTTTCTGAAATTTTCTAATTTGTCCCCCAAAAGTGACACCCCATTTTTAAAATGTATTTATTTACGTAACGCGTCCGTGTTTAATTCACAAAAGTTCATGTATGTACAAAATTCAATCGGTTTCGTAGATTCGGAGAAAATTGGCTGTGACAGACGGACAGACAGACAGTCACTCGAGTGACTTAATTTTACGTAGTACGAAACTCACCAGATCATATAGTGCGAAAAAAAAAATTAAGTGCTATCTCTCCTTTTGACTAGTCTTGAGTAAAAGTGGCCTGCATTTTTTGTTTCTAGGCATTTTATTTAGAACAAAATGCTTCAACAAGACAAAAGGCGGTCCAATACGTGCTCGAGGCTGAGATGTGGCCCTTGGCATTGACCTCATTTGCCAGCTTAAGGCCACTTTATCCCTCTCAATTTAGTCATAAATTACTGCCATATTGATCCGGAGACAAAGGGAATGGAAAGAGGATATCCTCAAACCATTTTAAACAAACTAGAGTGTTTTTCGGCAATTCCAGCAAAGTCTGGGTGTACTTTCAATAGTCAAATAAAAATATAAAAACCGACTTAAAACAAATTAAAAATTTCATTTCTTACATTATTCTTATACTTAAACATATCCCATTCTTACCAGTATTTAATATTCCACATTAATTGTATCCTCCTTCAAGTTCTTACAAGAAAATTAATAATACACTGCTTAAACTAGAGAAGCATCTTGAGTACCTATTCTACGTCGCTGTACCACTTCGCCCCGCCTTGGTTCGCGACGGTTCAAATACTACTGCATTGGACTATATAATAATGTCAACGCTAGTGTTACCATGTTCCTTGATAGATTATATTGTGTGCATAGTGATGAACTGATCTGTGGGCTTGCTATCGAGATGTATGATCGGGAGTTGTGTGTTTGAATATGGAGAGGCTATATTAAAGCTGGTTTTTGTTTTGTCTTAATATGTTTATCGTGGTTTGGAAACTCAGTGAATCATCTGTTAAGTAGAACAGTTTAAACTGCATTGATATGAGACGTTTTCACTTTGTGTCTCCAATTGGTAGCTGTCGATGACAAACCCCGTATTGGTTCAAGTGCCTGTATCTATATACTTCTATACTAATAATATTATAAATGAGAAAGTTAGAATGGATGGATGTTTGCTCAAACACGTCAGAACGGCTGAGCGGATCTTGATGAAATTTGGCACAGAGGTAGATTATAGTCTAGAATAACACATAGGTTTTTATCTCAGGAGTATATTCCCTTGGGTTAATTTTTGACATTCACGCGGGCGGAACCGCGGGCGACAGCTAGTACCAAATAAAAAAAGCGGCCAACTACATGTCGGACTCGTACACTATGTGGTCGTATCATACACAGACAAAAACGATTACAGTAAGGGGTCCCTTTAATTTTCAATTTATTAATGTTACTTATTGTAGCGGCAATAGAAACACACTGTAAAAAAATTAACTGTTTACCTATTATGTTCATGAGATAAATCCCGCTGACAGACAGATGAACAGCGGAAGCTTAGTAATAGAGTTCCGATGTTACCCTCCGAATCATAAAAATGAGTCCTCACATTATAAGACTCTTAACAGCTTTTTTCGGTATCAGCAACTAATTTGAATTTAAAAAGATCGGCATTATTTTTGCTTTAGTAATCAGAAACCTGTCTGTTTTCCCCCAAAACCTTATTACTTGTGTCTATCAAAATACGGTACAAAGTTGACTCAGCGGTAGTCAAAGGTCACCCAACTTAATGAGGCTTTAATCTATAATAACCTTATCAATGAAGGGCAATATTTATGATACACCTACGTGAATACATGACCGAAGACGACTGAGATTAGGCACAGAGAGGAAAAAACAAAAACGAAACGGGAGGAAAGGAAAATTGCATTCAATTAATCTGCGTACCCTTTTCCCAACAATCTTAACAGATGCAGCTGAGAATCAGCATTTTTCATGAAGTGACTGCCTATCTGCCCGCCATGATAGTCGATGCCGCTTGGCAATACCAAATTTCTGGCCACCCGTATCGTCTGTAAAAGATCCACAAATGACAGCCGGAACTAGAAAGCATATCTTGCTTTCCAAACACGGAGGAGTATTGGTATATAATGAATGGTTACCCATCAATAGGTCGACCTCAGCAAGCAGGACCTGGAAGATCGACACGTGCGTCTGGTATTATTTAGCCACGAGCTCCTTGCAAAAAAAACGAAGAATATTACATTATCAATTTAAAAATGGAAGATGTCCCTGAGTGTTCCGAGATCTCAGCCCGCGTGGTCACTCGCTGCAGTAAGGACGTACAGTGACCTACATAGCCGTACGGATGTGAGTTAGACTCTCGTCCCCGCTCCGGGACGTACCTGATATTTCGCGGACACAGTTTTGGCAACGCTCTCGTCGACACACCGCCATTTGTTGCCGGCACGCCTTTGTAAAGCCGTATGTCAGAAGCTCCAGAATATAATTATTGGTTCACTTCATCTAGTTCGTGTGTCGACACTGGTTTGGAGATGAATTTATTTTGGTTCTGTTTGGTTCGCGCCATGTTGGAAAGACACTACCTACCATCGTTGCTTGTTTATTGTGTTTTCTCGGAGGTGGCAATTCCATTTTAATTAAAAATATAATTTAACCGTTGCTCGAAATCATGCAACTGTACGCTTTTAAAAATGAATTCGTTGAACTCATTAAAAAATTCCAACATTTCCGGGAAAAGGCCCAGATATTTTCCCGGAAAATTAAAACAATTTAACTACCCATGAGTTGTCGATATAACGGTGAATATTATATTAACTCATGGTGTTATTTAACACTGGTTATATAAAAGGTTTTTTTTATGGACCTACCACATTCTGTAATATTTTCAAAATACCCCTGAATTCTTAGAAGTGAACAACTTCAGGTTAGTAAAAATATTAGTTTGTGTCGAAAGCTAGCCTTAATCCAATAGCACTCACGTTTTGTGTCGAGTCATAGAAGTTATTAAGTTAAGAAGCCATACTATCTAATCGGTTCGCGAGCATCGCGCGTAATGTACTCCAATACGTAGTTATGAGAAAATTGGTCGTAACAAAGACTTCAAAAGTAATGTGAGGAAATATCTCAAGAAGCCAATTTCTAGAAGTAAGCAGATGTGCTAAATATTGTGCACAATTTACAAGTATCGTAAAAGGAAATTTATGAATTTATAGAATAGTCTGGTAAATAGATGATTGATAAAACTTAATAGTTTGGGTTTCTAAAATAGTTGGGGTTCATCGGGCGTATTTGAAACCAAGAGCTCATGTTGGCCAGTGGCGGATTAAGAGAACGTCTACTATGATCAAGCCAAAATATCACTATTGCTACCTAAATTTTCTAAAACAAAGTCTAGATCCATCTAGGCCCGCAGCGTCTAGGTGTGATTGTACGCGATAAACTCAAAAAACTACCGACAGGTTTCACCAATAGACGGAGGGATTCATGTGGGACGAATTCATTAGGGTTTTGATAAAATTTCTAAAATATCGTCAAATTTGATATGATATGATGTTTGATGAAGATTCCGAAAAAATCATGCCGACTGGAAGCGTTTATACCTAAACTAACTTCATGATAATCTAAGAAGTCGAATTTGGCAGCTGAGTAGAGAGAGATAGGAGATCGCTTTACCACTAAATGCGAAAGAGATTTATTTCATGTCTTTTCATACTTACTAGTAAAGCAATATTAAATTCTGCTGTCAAATCCGACTTCTTAGATTGTTGTCACGAATATAGTTAAATGATAAAACACAACTTTGTAAACAGTCTTATGATAACCTACATTTCAAGCAAAAGCTCAAAAAGGGACCAACTGAAATATCCAATATGAAGGCATTATGAGGGTCCTTCATCAAAGGAAGATCATACACTAAAATCTATCATAATCAATAGATTCAAGACCGATTTCAAAGGACACCAGACTCCTTCGTTTCACCTTACCCCTGAATACATTCACACCAAATTTGATTGTTCTAACTAAAACAATTGAATAGCACTCCAAACAATCGGGCAAAATCTATCATAATTAATAGATTCAAGACTCATCCATTGAAAAGTTAATTAGAAAACCAGCGACAGACAGCATCAGTCTGTCTGACATATCGCTGTAATGAACCTTTTTAGTGCAGCCGTGAGGCACATACTTAGTTTTTAGCATACCTACCCACATTTTTTTGTTTCTATGTACCGTGCGTGTTTCATGTGTAGCGGCATCAATGCCGCCACATAAAAAAACCGAGAAGCGAAATTTGTACGGCAACAAAAAAAACCGCAGCGCCATCTACGACGAACTAACATCGAAATCCAGCATCGCGCAAGCAAAGTTTTTCGTGCGATTTGAACATATACAACAGTCGAATATCAACTATCGGGCAGTTGCCCACCAGACACAACAACCGTCTGGCGGATCCTCCCATTTTCAGTGGAGGTGTGCGGGACTTTACTCTCTGTACCGCATACCTTCTATACATTTAAATGCTTGATAAATATTATTCTTTCTTTCTTTCTTCGTTTCACCTTACCCCTGAATACATTTACACCACATTTGACTATTCTAAAACAATTGAATAGCACTCCTAAGAATCGGGAAAAATCTATCATAATCAATAGAATCAAGACCGATTTCAAAGGACAACAGACTCCTTCGTTACACCTTATCCCTGAATACATTCACTCCACATTTGATTGTTCTAAAACAATTGAATAGCACTCCTAACAATCGGGCCGTTGAATCTGTTCATAATATATTATTAACATAGCGGGTGGCCATTGTCTTGCGATGTATAGCGTGTCCATGACAGGTGGAGTCTGATATATGGCGCAGATGTCAGAAAGCCACGCCACTAAGGCACGGTAGATTGTGGCCTGGCTCGGTTTTGTGAACCTGCATTTCGTTGGCGGCCGATTAAATCTTGTATATAAAATTAGTTTTTGGTTGGTGAAGCTGGTCGGTTAATGTGGTTTGGACTGCAGTAGAGAATTTTAGTTTAGTTTATATTTTGGTTAAGAGGATTTTGTGACATATAATGCAACGGTTTATTCTAGTCCTATGCTCTCAATCCTGTCCTATACGTATACAACAACATCATGCCTGTATTCCCTGAAAGGTTAGGCAGTCGTGGACCAAAGATACAACCCACTTTTCGCCAGTTATACTAAAGTAATACCCATTGCCGTCAATAGGCCACACATCCAGGCTCCCTATCTTCCTTACACACACTACATATAACATATCCTACTAAGATATTCTAAATGAAAAATCCTAAAATCACTTTGCTCCACCAAAAGCTCTATACGAGTGACATTCCATCAACAATTGCGTCGCAATGGCGATTATCAAACGGTGAATATTGTATGAGATTGATAAGCGCTATCGAAATGCCCCGTGATCAACCCCTTATGTTTTGGCATTCCGTCAATTGCTATCGCTGATAACATAACACTTTGCTTAGAACCTAGGAATCAAATCTAAGCTCAGCAGGAACAACCACTAGGTAATCCTTAATCTTTCTTGTCCTAAAGAATAAAAACCGGTCTAACACGAACAGATGGCATGATAGATACACATGCAAACTCACACAAAAACTCTTTCTTTAGAACCTAGGAATCAAATCCAAGCTCAGCAGGAACAACCACTAGGTAATCCTTAATCGTTCTTGTCCTAAAGAATAAAACCGTTCTAACACGAACAGATGGCATGATAGATACACGTGCAAACTCACACAAAAACGTTACTTCAACCAACAACAATATTTCATTGTCATCGCACTACGTAGGTAACGTTATTAAGGTGCAATCAACAAGAAACGAAATTGATTACAGACGAATCTTTATTACGACAACATTCTCCCTTAGCAGACAGGTAGAAGTTAATAAGTAGGTAGAAGAAAATCAGTAGCATTCGGTTCAATTACCCACGTATATTTGGCAAACAACTCGATACTAATATACCGTGTTCTAACAAAGAACTGTTCTGTTTGTCTTGTCACTGTGTTATGATATTTCTCTACTCCAACTAATGAAACGGAGGGCGATCCGATGAGATTGTCTTACTATCGCGAGTTCGTGAGTGTTCGGTGGAGTTCGGATATAACGAAGGTATATTTATTAGGGTTGTAACTTGTAACGGAAACCCTCTGCCTTCGCAAATGACTGAATGACTTCGTACTTCCGCACTTTGCCTCCGAAAGTTTTAAGCGGGGAAATTATATAGGAAATCGGCTGCAAACATGGGGCAGATATAACTTAAAGTTTAAAGTTTGTTTTTTTTCCTTACCTACTATTCCGTCTTCGTATCGGCACGATAGTGACTTTTATTTTTTGGGCCAAAATTTTGCCTCTTCCAGGCCTTGCCGGTGGTATATTTTTAAGATCTCCAAAAAAGTATATAGGTGCATGGACATTAATGGGCATACGGAGACAAACCGGCTCATTAAAATAATAATGCTGTTGGTGTCCAGTACCCAGGTGTTATGTAAACAAAAAACAAACTTCATTATTGAAATTAAAAACTTATTTACAACAAAATACAACCGACTTCCAAAAAAAAATCAACAATAACATTAATTTCGTACGTCGGTATTTTTAGTTGTTTCCTAGTATTTTAACACCGACTACCGAAATTAAAGTTATAAACCGACATCAAAAATAGGAGGTGGTTCTCAATTCAAATGTGTGTTTTTTACCACGACATGACTTCGTTATTTCACTTAAAAAAGAAAACGACAACAATTCTTCAAATCGATTCATAAATGACGGAGTTACGAGATAATAAACGCACAACAAAAAAAACAAATCCATTCCATATTCTTTACTTTTTAATTTCAATCATGAAGTTTTTTTTTGTTATCCACGTCTGCCTTCCCTAAGTACCTACATCCCTATCATGCATGATGGATGGTTGCCCACAGTTGTTGTGTGGACCGTTCCGCTCAACTGATTTGTGATCGGACGCGCCCGTTAGATAACTGATGAGCACGCGGTTTTGTTTGGTAGGTAGTACTTCCTCGCTCATAACATGTTTTTGGATTTTGTTGTTCTTGTTTTTACGTGATATAGCAAAAGTTCTTATCTAAACAGTGATTTACTTGTAGGCTGGAACCATTTTTAAAGTTATTGAAATGTAAGTTACGGATAAATAATGTTATTAAACGGCGTAAAACTGGAGGATGCCAAGCTTCACAGCTTGGCTCATCGCCGCAAGCATACACTCTCTACAGATTGTACTTCGGGGAAAGAGCCCAGGAACACAACGACCTCATCCTACCGGCCCCCTTCTACCGTCGGAGATCTAGACGCACTGCAAATGGAAGGACCCACAAATTCGCACTAAGCGTTTCCAAACGTCTTTTATAATGCGCACAGCAAAGGAGTGGAACTCTCTGCCTGCGTCTGTATTTCCGAACACATTCAATCATAATCTCTTTAAAGTTAGACTGAACAGGCTCGTTCTCGGTAATTTCACTCCATTGTCGACTTGTCTCTATCACCTATCTACCTACCTACCTAGACCTAGACTAGAGTCAAGAGTAAACTTATCTCAAATAAAAATAAAAGTTAATAAAACACGTGCATTTTTTTCAGCATCATATTAAGCATTTCCCAACTGTCCTGTTTGGACCACTCTATAAAATAAAAACTCTACAAACTCGTTGCCATTATTGTATTTATGTAGCAATTTATTTCTGTTACATCAAAAACAACCTAACCCAGTCCCCTTTTCAGGCCATATCGCACCATATCCCCGTAAAATAAATCCACTAAGGCACCGAGACGTTACACTGCGTGGGCTGTACACTGTGCACACATATCTTAAGCCCCGTATAGAATCCGTCCGATATAGAGACACAGCTCCTCGCAAATCCGTGTCCCCGATTCAAGGATCGCATGTGTATGCGCGATGTATCTGAATGTGAACATTTTATTTGAATATTTTATTCAATCAGATGCACACGTGTGCGAGGGTGTATCTGTGTCATTTTTTAAATATGTTTAGGTTTATGTGCTTTTGATTTCTACGAGTATGTTATGAGGGGCCATTCAGGAATTTTTAAGGTGGGTTTGCATTCACATCGCAGTCGCTAACTGTCCACAACACCTCTAAATTCCCTACATTTTGACAAGTTTTAACATTGATCGAAAAATGATGCTGTTACTTAAAATTGTTCTTCTGGTGTATTTCTATTTGCAAGTTTGTTGTAATACATAAAGGTTGTCCATTACTATTAACCCCTGCAAGGTTTTTCGATATAACACCGAGATTTGTTTATTATATATCTAAGATATTGATGTTGGTACTAGATAAGCCTATTGGAATAAATTTTGAAAATTGCATAATTAAGAAGACCAATGTAGTCCTGAAATGTAGCTATAAATATACGTGCATGAGAAGCGACTTTACTTTATTACAAGTATAGATAGATACAAATGACAACTCATTATTTATTTGTCGCTGGCAAATGACTTTGTACTTCCCCAAGTCATGCTGGGTTCCCCGAGACATTTAGCTACAAAAGCCCATGCAATAAACGTCAACGTTTCACATAATTTCACCAGAGCGATAAGCTTCCAAAATTGAAATATTCCACGTCAATCAGATAAGCAGTTCCGTATAAATTCCGAACATACACACAAACAAACTTTTCTCGTTATACCATTAGTACAATTTCCGTCGACGCCGTATAGTTCAGAACTATTTTACACATTGTAATAGGCCTTAATGTTACCATTCTTAAGGAAAACATTAGCAGGGTTATCAAGCCATGCTTTCATGGGATTTAACATGTTTTAAGCCTTTATTATGATGTTGGATAGCGGATTATATTAGGGATCTAATATGGTTCGTGATTTTGGATGGTAATGGCCTTTTAAAGCGAGATTGGTTGAATTAAATAGATTAGATGAACGTTTAAATAGGATTAAATGATTTAGTTTAAAATCTAGATTGACATTCAATGTAATAGCACGAAAGTAAACTTTCTTTTTAACTCAGTGGTTGACTGGTAGACTAGCTTGTGGCATTCCTTCCACCTATGTATGTACCACTGCTGTACAAACACGTAAATAAATAAATAGTCTACTTTACTTTAGGTCACTCATTATTCATTTGGAGATATAAAGGCACATCAATAGCAATATTTAAATTGGTATCTACTTCTAACAAGATTGTCTTGATGAGGCTGTTCATTTCAAAGTACACAGAATATTGATGTCAAATAACTAAAGTAATGAATTTTGCATTGAAAATAAAATCGTAATCGACAAACGAATGCGTCTTAAAACTTAGCTTAACCAAGAGCACCTAATCCCTTATGCCCGGTTTCTGAGGTACTTTATTGATCGTTTATCTGTCCGTTAACCACTAACCAAACAATGGCGTTATGACAAATAGCGTTCATCATCATCTGCTAGCCTTTTCCCAACTATATTGGGGTCGGCTTCCAGTCAAACCGGATTCAGCTGAATACTAGTATTTAACGAGGAGCGGCTGCCTACCAGACCTCCACAACCCATTAATTGGGTAACACGGTACTCCTTGGCAAGACTGGTGTCAGATTATCTGGCTTCTGACAATCCGTAACGACTGCCAAAGATCCACAAATGACATCCAGGACCAACGGCTTAACGTGCTTTCCGAGGCACGGGAGAGTCTCGGTATGTTAAGATGGTGACCCATCCACAGACCAACCTCGGCAAGCGTTGCTTAACCTTATGACAAATAGCGTTAACAGACAGATAAATGACCGATAAGAACCTCAGAAACCGGACATTTTGAAAGCCTCGAATTAAATCAGACATAAGAACTGGCTAGATATGAAAAGAGAAAAAAAGCAGGTGGGATCTATTTCGTTTTTTTATAAGCTTTTATATAACTTAAAATATTTGCTTGTTTTGTTTAGGTCATGACTCAAAGTAGTAACCTAAATCAAAATTTTAATTTAAGGACCAAACTATTTTTGTGCTTGCACTGGAGACTAGCCCCCTAACTTTGCAAGGCTTTTCTAAGTGTCAGAACATCGAGATTTCTTTATTAATATAAATAAATTATACTGTATAAACTTCCGGAATGACTTCGTTAAATAATGGTAAAATCAGATCAAAATCTGTTGCGTAATTTCGAAGAACAATACGGTCCCACTGACACACAAAACCAACCTTATTTTGTACAGAAGACGTACTTTATTCACAGAAAAAAAATCATCACTATTTCATACTAACAATACTAACACTATTTAGATATTATAGAAATTACAACTAAAGTTATTGTTAAATTATTCGCGACCACTTTCTGCTAAATAACTAGACAAGAAAAAATGTTATGAAAACCCTAAAGGGTGGAGACCTGGTGTCCTGAAATACAGGCCCCAAGCCAAGCCTAGTTTAGGCACCAGGCTCCCACAATATATATACTGTGTAGGTACTATTATTTCTGGGAAACCTTGTAAAATCTAATGTGTATTGTGGCGAGAAAATAAATTTATTATTATTATGTTATTCTTATAACCACATTTTTTTATAGCCAGCAACATTTCCATTACCAACATTATAAAGAAACCCTGGCCCATCTGAAACCGAACACAAGAGAAAGCTTGCGGCGAATCCCTTTAAGAGGGGAATTAAAGTGTTCCCTTTGACACGGAGTGAGATTGAAAACGGTTGCATTCGTTTGTGGCGAGCTCGTAAATAGAGGACTGTATAAACAAGTACAAAGAGTGCCGCACCGCGCATACATACATACAGAGCGGATACATTTGATTAGGACGAATAGATGCCCCGACTGGCTTTTACTGGAGGTTTTACTGAGGAGGATTTTCTGGATTAACACCTCCAAACAAACAGGTCAACACAATAATTCACATTGATGTACATACCTATATTATCATTTAAACCTAGGTACATAGGTTTAAATGATTGATTATATTTATCCTCTAAATAAGTCAGTTTTTTTTTGTCAATTTAAACTTATTGCGGCTTGGGTTTCCCAGCTGACTACTCAGAGGTCCAAGTATCTTTTGATAGTATTTTATGTATGTGTATCACTTTATGGTTCACCAAAAATTGTGACAGAAGTAAAAGAACAAGAAAGAAAGAAAGAGAGTTTATTTGCGATAAGAATGACGCATACCAAAAAATTAAATATACAAAATTACAAAAGTTATACAAGTTATTTAACTCTTATTTCATTTGCGACGAAATTTTCAAGGTTAAAACGTATAAAAATATTCATGTTTTTAGGATAATCAAGCTGTATAAATACTCATCTATATTCACGAATATTTTGTAAGTAGTGATCAGCGTTGTACTGTTCAAAATGTCGTAGTAATTTCGTAGCGTTTCGTAGCCTTGAGTCTACGATGACAATAAATACCAGAAATTATATAATTACATATATTTTTGTAAGGTACTCCCAAGCTAGTTCGTTTTATATACATAAATACACGGTGTCATGAATATTTTGCAATTGATAATGGCAGCTTTTTTTCATAATATGGTAGCCATCTCGTAGCGTTTCGTAACCTTGAGTCTACGAAGAAATTAAAACATGATTTAATTAGATACTACTCTTAAAGAGAGTTCACTTCAGAATAAATCTTGTTGTTACAAAATATTTTTCAAAGCATGATCACGGTAGTATTTCCTCAAAATGTCGTAGCAACTTCGTAGCTATTTTGTAGCGCTTCGTAGCATCTCTACGTGACGCCTTCTACAATATAATTTATTTTGAACTGCCACGCATGACAATTGCACTAAACCTAACGCTTAACAAAGTTTGAATGATTTGTTATGATAAGAACTGCCTTCCCACCTGTGACAAACAATAAATAAATTTTAATTTTGAATTTTGAACAATCATTTTTACTTTGTTCTAATCTTGATTTGATCAAAAATATAAAATTTCCCTTTTAATTTTGAAATTATAACTTATATCAAGAATGTTTTTAAAGCTATGATCACTGTAGCATTTATTCAAAATGTCGGCGTCGTAGCAATTTCGTAGCTGTTTCGTAGCACCTCTACGATGACAAGCTACGCCTGCTACGAGCTGTTTGATTTGCTTCGCTGCTACGGCTGACAGTTGCACTAAATCCTGTGCGGTTACAGCGAAGATTGTATTTCAAATGCATCTCTCAGGTGTTCTCAGTATTTTAAATTGCTTTTGTCTAACAGGGAGAAGCTTCTGTGCGAACGATTTGGTTTGAAGGGTTTTTTTTTTTTTGTATTGTATTGTGAAATAAAAGAAATTACTTCTATGCATTGAGTTTTGAAACAAACTATCGTGTATTTGATAGTGGATCTTCATATTCATTGGGCTAGATGTGTTTCATAGTTATAATGATTAAAAACTAGTTAAGGTAGGTACCTATTAACACCTGGTTACTGTATTTGCAGTTTAACGATAAAAACGAGTGGAACTCAGATTACTAAGTTTGACAGAAACCAAGGGTGTGAATATGTATAGTTTACTCAGTCTATTTTTGGACACATGAGAAAAAGTATTAATATAATTTCCTTTCGTAGATAAACATAAGATATAAATAAATCATAACAGGAAGGCGCGCACGCTCATTAAAGATTAGGTGTTAAGAGTCGTAACTATTAAGAGTATTTTACTGAATTAAATTCAACTACCATATGTAGTTAGGTTTAGGTTTTTTGTGTACACAAAGAAATAAAAATCTGGATCAGAATGTTAGGCTGAGGAAGGATTGCACATAGCGGAGATGCGAATTTTGAGATGGATGTGTGGAGTAACGAGAATGGATCAAGTAAGGACTGAGTACATTAGAGGTAGTTTAAAAGTGGCGCCAGTGACGGAAAAGTTGAAAGGGAACCACTTGTCTCGGTATGGTCATGCGAAGAGGATGGATGAAACGCATGTAACTAAAGGAGTTATGAATATAAATGTGAATGGATGGACAGGGAGAGGGATGCCACATAAAAGCTGGATGGATTGTGTTAGGAGTGATATGAAAGAAAAAGGGAGTTAGTGATAGCGTGACGGCTGACAGGATAGATTGGAAGAAAAAAAGGTGTAGCGCCGACCCCGAGTAACATAGGATAAGGCCAGGAAGATGATGACACAATTAAAACAAAATAATAGATGACACTAAAAATATGAATATAAATAACACAAATAGTTACATAGTTAATATTTTAGTTATTTACCTAAGTCGATATAATCTTACTTACTTCTACATTTATAAAACCCAATTTTACAGCCTCATTTCCGTAATTCTAGTTACGATAGATGTTATCAGTTTCAAGCCGGTTGCAATAAAACCAGAACCCCACACATTTGGTAGAATCCCTTAATCACGTCTTAAGGCGAGCGCCGTGAGCGAGAGTGGTTCGTAAGGAAGGGTCCAGACCATGACAATACTATATTACTGGCTTATCCTTAAAGCTAAGAAACTGATGGCAATATTGTTAGGGTTAACTTAGTATCTAAGTACTATAGAAAAATCACAGATAAATTCAAACCTATAATGTTCCAAACAATTTTGATTTGCATGCTGTTAAATTATGTCGAAATTTGACCAGAAAAAAAAATCAAATATTTATGAAAATCAACTATTTACTTACTTTAAATTTACTTTTAAAATTTTCATTAACTTATAATAGCTGAAACCTAACCACACTCGACTGAGCCAGGCTAAACATGAAAACTACTTGAAAAACAGTGAATAATAGAAAAAACAATTATGAATTTCAGCACAAATAATTCCATAAAATTCTACTGCTCATGTTGTATTACAGCGCTGTAAAATTATATCGATGGTATCTGAATATTACTATAAAAGTACGTTTGCTACACAAGGTGAATAATTAACGATGGGAGGATTAATCGCACTAGTGTTGTTAAGCGTATGTAGGTGAGGATGCTACTGCACATCCTCTCGACGTAAATCCCCTTGACTCCTTTTATGTTGCATGGTGAAAGTTTAATTACGTGAAGTATATGGTTTTGTTTGGCCCGAGATTTTATTTAAAGTACCTGGATGAGTTTTTTTTTTGGTAAACGTTTTCTTAAAATGAAACTTAGCTGATTTATCGCCCCCGAAACCCCATGCATACTAAATTTCATGGAAACCGTTGGAGCCGTTTCCGAGATTCAGATTATAAGGTATTAGATATATTGTGTATAAAAACCCAGTCACAAACTTAGGTCCTTATGGCTAAGGAACCATAACCACGTATGATTAAGCAAGAATAAACTAGAAAACAAAATAATTAGCAGATTAAAGAAATATACTGTGATTTTTGGCACAAATCCACGCAGTAAAACTGTACTATTTAACATATCGTTTCGACACCACCGCAAAATGATCGGTTGTAACAGAATATTGTTATAAAAGCCCGTTTCTTACACATGCTGCATGGTTAACGCTGGGAGATCGCACTAGTGTTGTTATAACAAGCATGATTACATGAATATACATAGTCTTCTGGACATATTAAATCCTAGTTCATTTCTTATTACACGACCTATATGGCTTCGGTGGGCCATGGGATTTTGTTTTTGATATTTCATGAAAAAACACGGTTCACAATTTTCTATTGGTATTTTCGGTCGCAGTATTTATATAATTTTAATCTTATATACAAAACTAACATAGTCATCACAATATATAATATATATATAAATACATATAGCACTGTTTGGAGCCCGACTGCCATAAGAATTTAAGTTTAAAGTGGCGTTCTCCATAGAGAATGTAGTCTTATAAGTACGCAGCGATTCCACTCGTCAATCTGGGTTTTAACTCATACTTTTATGTTGCTTATTTTTCAACATCAAGGCTACGACCAATACATATGTATCTATGTACGTCTGGAGCAATACACTCAAAGCACAATAAAAATAATTGACACGTCAGTACGCTTCCACTTACATTTACAATTTCGTCTATTCATTCTATTAACTTCCAAGCAAGGGTTGCTACAAATCATCAATCAATCATATCAAGCCGTCATGCCTCGACATCAAGTTAAGTACCTTCGCGTAGCAGCATCGTAAAGGTAAATATCACTTATCAGTGAGTATCAACTCCACGCGCTGCTCTTCAATTAGGCGGAGATCGCAAGTTGTAACGTTGTATAATATCCGAGAGCTTGTACAATATGATTGACAGTTTGTTGGCAGCCTGTCGACTGTAACATAAGCTGGCAATATGCTTATGAACAAAATTGAACGCTGCGTATTATTACTTCATTATGACTTGTTGCTAAGTAAATATTGGCGAAACTGTTATGTTACACGTTTTAAGCGAATTGAATAAGCTGCGCCCTGTTATGATTATGTTTATGTTAATGTGCCATGGGGTGTGCGATGCAATCAACTTTCCACCAATATGTTAGACCTTAAAGTTTACGATACGATATGAGCCGAGCTCATAAGACAGTGATAGCAAAGGAAAGATAACGACAGATAGACAGCTCGATAGAAACCGATTGGAATGTTTTATGTAATGATTGGGGTGCGTGTCTCGTACACACCTCGCAGATCCGCGGCTTTCAATAACAAACGATCACACTGTCCTTCGATTACGTAAACCGATACAGAATTTTTATAAATATTCCGTCAGAAACGAACGAAATTTTGGACGATCGATAAGAAAAACGCTTCTATATAGAAAATTTCCGGCGCTAATGTAATGAGAAGGTGGCCCGAGGAGCGGGTCGCAGTAAACATCACACGGCGCAGTCGCATAAATTGTCTCCGGGTATTAATGCTATCGGAAAAACCATTATTTACTAACGGATTGGGGTGCTGTGCGAGTACGTGTCGAGTGGAGGCGCGGGCGGCGCCGCGGTACTTACGAGACGGGCGGTGTCGCGCGGCTCGCGGGCTCCGGGGGCCGGTCACCTCGGGCACTCCATTGATGAGTTGAGGCGGCAAGCAGCGCGGGCGGGCTCGCATGGGGAGC
>NDFZ01005380.1:532146-607588 GCA_002192655.3 Mamestra configurata
GCCCTGCGCCGCACACCCCCGCGCGCCCCCGTCCTGACCTACTCTGCGCAGGGCGCTGCCGAACGAGAACGCTTACACCATACAACGTTCGACTGAAAACAGTGCAGCCTTTTCAGCGACAGTGCTTCAAAATGTCAGTTTTCAACGAAGTTGGCAATAACGCAACTGGTTGGCACGAGATTTTGTTATGTTGTGCAAGTACGATACATTAACGTGTTAAATACATAGTGGTGCATAGACGAACTAATTCCACTACTAGTCAACCTTTGTGTTGTACGGAAATATCATCACACAAAGTCTTAATCTCACAAATTATCAGATTTTCTTAATTCATCAAACATTCGATAACGAACAAATCCTCTCCCATGTTTGTGTTGAACACCCTACCATTAGTTCTAGGGGCGGGGTGTGCACGGCGCCTGCGTGCAGGATATCGTCCTGAAGCCTGGCACTGCCTCCGGAGCCCGAGAGCGAAGCCAGTCCGTCCCCGACCGCTGTGGGGGCCACACGTCACACGATGAAGGAGAGCGACGTACGTGTGCGATGTACGCAAAGGGATGCCCGGATTGGATGGGATGGAATTGTTGGAAGTTTGAATTATTACATGTCTTATCAAGGCGAAAGTTTGAATGTTCGGATGGATGAAGGGATCTGTTAGAGCTGTCAGAGCCGTTTATAATCTGCGTCGCCGTGATTCTCTTAGGGAACTTTTTAAAAAGATTAATATTATGACAGTCCCTTGCCAATTCATTTATGAAAATATTATGTATGTGCGGAAAAACCGACATCTTTTTAGTAAAATTAGTGATAGACATAATTTTAATACTAGAAATAAAGACAAATTAGATCAACCATTTTTTAGATTAGCTAAAGTCCACACTTCCTTCATGGGGTATTGTGTTAAATGTTACAACAAAATACCTTCTGACATATTAGAACTAAATGAAAGAAAATTTAAAACTCATGTTAAAAGTACACTTTGTGAACAAGCATATTACAAATTAGAAGATTACATTCAGGATAAGAATGCTTGGAAACATGCTGGTCCTGCTCCATAGGACAATCAAGGGTGAAGGTCAAACTGGTTGATTAATGTATTAACTTTATAGATATACTGTTTTTTTTTTTTGTGTTTTTATTTTTCTGTTGACTCACACACTGTTGTTTAATTAATGGTTCCAATGTTTGTAAATATGTGAGTACAATTTACCTAAATTTCTTTAGGAAATTAATAAGTTTACCTCTGCTGGTGATACTTTGTTCTTTAAGTAGCATACTCTGGGTGCATCGTCCTCACATAATATTAAATTAATTTTTGTATACTAAATTTTGTAAAATCATTATTTGAAAAGAGTAACTATGGAGTTTCTTGTCCGTTCTTCTCCATAAGAATCTACCTTTCCGAATGGACAGTAGAGTCACTTTATTAATGTTAAATTGTTATTTTACTGAACTGTAAACGATGACGTTCAAAAGTGCCGTTTAATGGCCTAATTGAAATAAACGTTTTGACTTTGACTTTGACTTTGACTTTGTTAGAATGTACCTAAACTGGATTAGCATAACAAGGGCTTCATTAGCATATAGGTTGTACTTTATATTCCGGAAAACTACGTTTTGGCGAGTTTGCAACAATTTTCATTATGATACTTAGATGCTACGTATAGTAATGACACTGTTTTGCTGGACGCCAATGTTCAATCTGGCTTTCAGGAGTTGAAAATTGTAGGACTGGCTCGACCAAAGATTTATCACATATAAAATGACATAACACTAAACAGCTTACTAAGTCTAACATCACAATATATAACCATGCCAACACAAATTGCAAATAAACCAATTTCACCGCTTTCTCAGCCAAATCTCAATAGAAAGTGATAACATTCATCATGTGAGATAAACTGGAGTTTTATTTAATGGGTAATTGAATGGTAGCACCTAACGTCGGCGGCCTGGACGCTAGCCAGGAGCAACAGTTCTTTACGAGTCTTCGATGCAATTGTTACAATATACTCTTTCTTTCTGCGGATAGACTTTGGCAGGGATCCGGGTTTGGCTAGGTCATTAAGCTGGCGATAAGCGATGCGCGGTTGCAGCGGGAATAGCGGAGTGTTATCAATTCAACAAATATTTACTAAAGTTGGCAATAAAATAACGATTGGTCCACGTGGACCTGGTACTGAATCAGCTGGAAGTCATAGGGTGGTTCACAGTTACCAGCCTTTCAGCTGAGCTCGTCATTAGTTAACTAATGAGACTTCAGACATAGACATTGAACGATGGCCACCAACCCCATAGGGCTCACGTGGTGTATTACGGCCTACTCTTTCTCATAGGGGACGCATGTGTCCCAGCTATTTGAAAGATTACGTTATTAGACGAAATGTATTGACTGATTTTAGGAAAAAATCCCCTTTTTAGCGCATCATTTTACAAAAAAATATTCAATGGAAGCCTAATCTCTAAACTTTACAAACTAATATATGCCCAACTAGAATCTAAGGATTCTCATAAACATGTCACAAAACTTCTTTTTTACTCTTCTGTCTCTTTTTGGACTGAGCGGGAAGGAGTGCCAGACACTGACTAAATTTCACCCGTTTTTCTTCTTAACATGCAATTTTTTTTTCAGAGCTGCGGTAACTCTCTCGAACAATTCCGCAACACTCTTCTGCCCTAGCAAGTAATGAAGGCCGCGTAAGCCTTCCGCTCCGCTGTCAACACGACCAAGCCTCAACTGTTTAAATCGCCGTCTTATTTGAACACAGTCTATTTGGTTAGCGACACTCGTTCCCAAATCGCTGCAGAATGAAAACGATACGCGGCGTGACAACGCGATTTATGGACCAAGAACAACTTTTAGTGATTCTCTTTCAATTTTGGCGAAAATTTAGGCAATTTAGGTAATTGTTTAATGTGTGGGCCGATCGTGGGTTGAAAAAGAGCTCGTCATTGTTTTAAAGTTTGATAGATGTCCACTTTGTCTTTCAATTAGATATAAGTTAAAGCTGTAATGAGCGAACCGTGCGTGCACCGGTTTATATGATATTTTTATAGTAAACTAGATCACTTTTATGATTGAACACAATGTGCATTCTATAATCTATTACTCTTTTACTTATTTATGTATGTAGAAGTTATCATTTGCATTGATTTCTCATTTACAGGCAACATTTCAATTATGTTCCTTACTGCGTAGCAGCTGCTACGAAACTTTGCTACGCCGTAGCAATCGTAGCAGACACTTGTTTTCCGGTAGTGCACGAGTGCGGTATTTTTTTTTGGTCGTTAGATTAGTCGTTCAAGTTGGTACCGAGACTTTTTTCTTTTTTTTTAAGGATGTGAAATCATCAAATGACTTCTTCCGCTCTGGATGGAGCGAAAGGGCGTGTCAGACCCTTACTGACTAAAACCCATCCGTAATCTTTCTAAAGCCCTTTGCGTTCCAGGGCCGCGGTGACTCTTTCGAACAAATTCCGCAATCCTGGCATGGTAGCGAAACTTACTTTCTCAGAAGATCTTACTTAAGTATGAGTGTCCGTAGCGGGCCTTATCATAAGATCAGCGCTGCGTTTTACTCTTAATATGTTTCATACTTAGATAGGAGCCTTTCGGGCCTCGCACAGGTTTTTTTATATTGTTAGTCTTAATCATTTTAAGTTATTTTGTCGTTTATCTTCTGCGAGTCTAACATTTTTTAGAGAGATTTAACATGTTTTTCTTTCATTTACTTTACCACGTATTTAATAGAAGGTGCCTATCAACAAAAAGTCCCAATATATATTTACTAGTTGCCGCCCGCGTGATTGTCGAAAATTATCTCAAGGGAACATATTCCGGGGATAAAAAGTATCCTATGTGTTATTCTAGACTATAATCTACCACTGTGCCAAATTTCATCAAGATCCATTCAGTAGTTTTTGCGTAAAAGAGTAACAAACATCCATCCGTCCATCCATCCATAAATTACAAACTTTCGCGTTTATAACATTAGTAGGATTGCACTTTGGAACTCCTGTTCAGCATTCTTACTGAACACGAGTCTCGATAGATTCTGTCGCCAATTTCGCTCCGCGTGCGAAACGCATCCATGTATGGTATTCGATTTAAATCAACGACATATTGGAAAATGCTTTATAGCAGTCGCGTAATAGAATAAGGAAGTTCAAAAAAATATCTTTAGAACGGTTTCAGTAAAAAAATAAGCGTCACATCATCCATTCCATCGACTTTGTCTAGTTCATCGGAGACTGCCGGTTTAATCTGTCAACATCTCAGATTGTAATCATCATCATCATCATATCAGCCGAAAGACGTCCACTGCTGGACATAGGCCTCCCCCAAAGGTCAGATCAGGTTGTAAGCTTGAGACTAAAAGTGGAGTAAAGATTGAAGTGAACTGTCATTCCATCTTGTTTGTATAGATTGACAGCTCACTTCATGTTCACTTCACACTGCAGCTGGTCTATTCTGTCAACATCTCGCCGTGAAGACTTAGGTGGAGTGAGCTTGGAGTGTACTGTCATTGCATCTTGTTTGTATGGATTGACAGCTCACTTCATGCTCGCTTTATCTAAGCTTTCACGGTGAGAGGTTTACAGAATCGCACTGATGGTAGTTATATAGTTAAAATTAATTACGAGTAACCTATGCCTATATTATAGCTCTGCTTTACCATCTCAACTGTAAGAAGTGATTCCGGACCTGTGTGAGGATCGAGGGCCCTCTCAGACTTTATCCGTCCAACTATTCTAGTTCTAGGTACTGGAAAAACGTAAAAAATGTGAAATGTTCAATTAATACCTAATAACTGTGGTATATATAAAATAAATATTTAAGGGGGCTACACCCATAAATATTTATTTTATATGTTATTTAGTATTTGTTGTTATAGCGGCAACAGGAATGTGAAAATTTAAACTGTCTAACTTCACACAACACAACATCACGGTTCATTAGATTTAGCCTGGTAACAGACGGAAAGACGAACAGCGAATTCTTAGTAATAGGGTCCCGTTTTACTCTTCATACTAGTCAAATATCCTCTCCTACTTTATTGATTAGCTTCAGCATAGGAACTGGGGCTCCAGTAATTCAGTTTATCCAAACTCCTCAAACCATGGCCCACTCAACTCTAGGAAAATACTTCATGTGCTCATTAACAAGCTCGCATTCCTTCGTGCAAGGCAGTATGGCAGCCGGCGTGCTTGTCATGAAACGAATGCCTTTACCTGCATAACTGTTAAAGAACCAACTTATTACAGCGGCCATTAGACGATTAAAATGCGGACAAGAGGCATTTCTCCAGTTACGTGGGCGCGTTTGCAAACAGAAACGGTATTTGATACTTACTATAATTAGACGTATTGGTCGATAGCCCAAATTGGATACAATTTTACGTAAGTGCTTTAAAATATCGCTCGATTACTGATACTCCGAAAGATGCAGCGTTAGAAGAACTCCCACAAGGTGGACCGAAGACCTGGTGATGACCACAGGAAGAAAGGGAGAAGCACAGGAACGGTTGCTGTGTTGACACTTGGGGAATTTGTTGCGCCACTTCTTCTTCCCAGCTAAAACACTGGGAAGTGGTGACGGACGGGCGTTTTGGGGGACTGTCTTTATGTAGAACTTTGACGTTCAAAAAGTGCTGGCACTCAGCCTAATTTGAATGACTTTTGACATGAGGAGGCCTAGTGTCCAACAGTGGACGTCTTTCGCCTGACAGGATGACTAATACCCATTCAACTTTAGTGACTTGGGAACACATAGGTATCTCCACAATGTTGACAATCAATAATCTCGACCGACTGATAAAAAGTTTCATGTCAAAGTTAAACCTAGTTAGACTCTAATATAGATGGGTGTCTAAATAAGAGTCACAGCAGGTAAATCAAATAGCTAGATATCCTACGTTTTTTCAAGTTGGTAGCACTCAGATATTGTCCGAATAGGTACTTAGGTAGCCAAGTGAATAATAAGGAAAAGCGCCACGAACAGAACTTGTAACTATTCACCGTGACCGCGTAACTTGTAAAGTGCACGGAACTTGCATTAGGGACTTGAATGGAACTCGTTAGGTTAATTCCTTTTGTCATGGGTCGTTGCCCATCAACGAATGTAGTATCTAAGTATATAACAGGTACCTAGTTACCTAGGTAGTTTTTAGTTCAACTGGTTTATACCTGTTAATTAACCTAGGTAAGTTTCTGAATGCATGAACTTGTTCATAGATCCGTACCAATGTAATCATATTCTCCTCATCGTTTTTCAACTTATCAATGCCCTTTTAGTCTATATGTCAACGGAAAATTGCAGACTCCGTAAGATTGTAATTAATCTTGATTAGATTATAATTTCTCGATATATTATGAAAAAATCATTTTGTATTCAATAAATCCCACCAAAATTCAATAGTTTCCAATATATCCGTGTCTTATTTAGAAAAAATTGTTTACAATTTCACGCGATATTTTACAATCTTACTGCGTTTACCATTTTCCAGTGGCATATACATTTGTACGTTTTCATTGCTTTTCAGGCATGATTTCTTCTGAACCGAATACTAATTTATTTCAAAAGATAGTTTTCATCTCTCTGGTCGGCACGAGGTAAAGAGTAGCTCTATAATAATAACCTCGAATTAAAACGTCTGTAAAGCCACAAAAAAATACTTTTTAAAGTATACCTACCTGCTCCGGAATCTGCCCTGGCCCAGCCTTGGTCCCAGCAACGCCTCCACCGCCTCGTGAACGCCAGGGTTTCTTCGACATCATACTATACATTTCACTTGACAGTTACTGATCTACTGGTGAGAACTAGTGAAGTGGGCGTTCCACCTGAGTATTTCACCTTAATGTTGTAAGAACCTCACAGTGAAAACTGTGGTGAAGTGAACATAAAGGGAGCTCTCAATCCATGCAATCAAATTGGAATGACAGTTCAATACAAGCTCACTCCACTTGTGTTTTCACAGAGAGACGTTGATAGAAAAGACCGGCTAGAAGCTACAAATTGACAGCTACCTTCACTTATAATTTCGCACTACACCACACACGGCACTTGGATTATCACTGTCACTAAAATATTCTTGACACTAACACCGTAGGATTCACACAAAAACTTCACAATCAACGCGGGCGCAATACAACCCATCCAAAAACCCGAAAGCACTCAAAAATAGCTGCTAAACTGAGTAACATGTCACGATCGACCGTACGCGACGGTGTTCTCCACGTAATGAATTAATAATGACCAACGATGCAAAGCTCGCCGTCAAAAAAATGAAACACTGGCCAAGTGCGTGACGGACTCGCTAACTAGGGGTCTAGAAGAATTTCGACTGAAGCATTCGTTTAGAAGTTACAGCCCTGTGATAGACATACCGACCGATGGACATAGATACAGACAAAGTAAGCTTAGTAGGTTTTCACCCTTTGAGTAGATTAGATACCTTCCTACTATTGGTCGATTTCGTACCTGCTTTATTGCGTGAATGCCTCGTTGATCTCGTATTAACGCTACTGCGGAGCATGAGGTCTAAGGTTCGATTTCCAGGTCGAAAAAAGCGTAGGGATTTTCCATACGGAATTTCTCAGTGCAGGGCGGCCGGACCGTAATTCGGTTATACCCGACCGGCAACCGATCTCGTTTATGTATTAAACAAAATGTGGGTGTAGGTACGGTTAGCGAAAAAAATCGGTTAACAATGCTTCTACATATCATCTATATTGACATAAAATGTTTCGATATCTGCTTTTTGGCATTAGGTACAATAAGAAGCAAAACAGATTAAAAAAATGTTATTTCAGTTCCGATTTGAACTAAATATTTTGCTCAAAATATGGATTTAGAAAACTAAAGTGATAACCGATTTTTGTCTCTGACTGTAGGTACTAGATATCCAGGGTTGCGGAATTTGTCCAGGGTAAGGGGAATTTGTTCGAAACAGTCACCGCGGCCCTGGAACGCAAAGAGCATTAGGAGGAACACGGATGGATTTTAGTCAGTAAGAGTCTGACACTCTTTTCCGCTCCGCCCAGAGCGGAAGGATTAATTTGATGATATCCCATTCTTAAAAAACAAAAAGCTACTAGATATAGGCATATTATATCTGCCTTATCCTTCGGAGAATGCATGCATGATGGCTTCGGCCGTTCTATTTAAATAAATAAATAAATATAAAAAAAAAATATAATAAATTCTTTAACCTTTTGAACGCCAGAACATAAACGCATCGGCGTACCCCCGACGCCAAACCACAAATTCGCCATATTTTTTGTCACATATTTGTGACGTTTGGCGTACTGGGCACGCGCTTGCTTGTCATGTATACGTGACAATGGCCTTTAAAAGGTTAAGATTAAATTCAAAACCCATCCTCATTACGATCTAATCTGAAAGTACACTGACATGGGCATAAAAAGGCTACCATTTTCTATGACTACAAGCCTGTTTATTTTCCCATCATCAAAGCCCTTTCAGTGCCACGGCCGTAACTCCGGTGTAAACATTCCGTGCCGCATCGCTGTGCATTAGCGATGCAACAGGTGTTCGTGACGTGTTCTTTAATAAACAATTGAACACGGTAACAGGTTGGCCGCGTACCTAATGCCTGCCCCGCTAGTTAGGGTGCAGTCTTGCATTCATTTGCCTTAAGTGTGTTGAATAATTAAGTATGTGGTCTTTTAACTTTGTATATCGAGCTTTGGTTCTGAGTAGAGAGCTCGTGGCTAAATAACAACAGCCGCACGGGTCGATCTTTAAGGTTAAGCAACGCTTGCCGAGGTTGGTCTGTGGATGGGTGACCATCTTAACATACCGAGACTCCTCCGTGCCTCGGAAAGCAAGTTAAGCCGTTGGTCCCGGCTGTCATTTGTAGATCTTTGGCAGTCGTTATGGATACTCAGAAGCCAGATAATCTGACACCAGTCTTGCCAAGGAGTACCGTGTTACCCAGTTAATGGGTTGTGGAGGTCTGTTAGGTAGCCGCTCCACGTAAAATACTGGTATTCAGCTGAATCCTGTTTGACTGGAAGCCGACCCCAATATAATTGGGAAAAGGCTAGGCAGATGATGATGATCGAGCTTTGGTTCAGAAGCAATTGTACGAATTATACAATAGTGAAATAAAATAATTAAGGTTTTTATAAGACAATTAGGGCGACTGGCGCAAAAATAAACTAACTTACGGGTTAACTATTTAGTTAGTCCCAGGGACGCGCCAAAAAAATACAAGTCTATGATTTGTCTAACATTGTGCTATTTTATTTATCACCAAAAATGAATGTTTCTTTTTTCATTTTTCTTTATGTATCCACTTTTTATAAAATCGGTAGAAGACCTCGTTAGTTCTGCACTATTGGGGATCTTTATAAATGTCTGATAGGAAGCAGCCATCATATTTTTGTGGCAATATTACAGGAGGTTAAAGTACTCATGAAAGACCAACTCTCACAGACCATACAAGGGACCAACCAAAACTACGTCATCCAGAGTATCTCACTGAACGAGTACGTATAGGACTTAAAAATAGGGGGAAAGTTAAAATAAAAATCACGAGTACAAAATAACATTTACTTAAACGTAACTTATTACAAGTGTTTGATTGCGAAATACAAGTGAATCTGTTCGTTTAGCAATCGTATACAGTCAAGGAATGAAAACGTTAAGCACCAACCAGTGGTTCTATTTTACATGCAGCTTATTATTTTTTCGACGAAGTAACGTCCATTTTGAATGAAAATGTAAGTTGTAAACGGTGACATGAGCTGGTTTTGTGAATATTAAAGGATTTTTACATACAATAATATCATACATATGTAACATTTTCGCTCCTTGACCTTGCTCTTTCACATCAACAGTTGCTATTAAACATACCCAACTAAAGGTGCGTTTACACAGGCAATTTTTTAAGCAATTATTGCTCGGCAACACGTATGGATCAATCTGGAGCAATTAGTGGAGTAATGTGCAGCAACTTCAATAAGATGCGGCAATTGTTCGGCAATATTGTTTCTAATTGCTCCGTATATTCCATATATAAATTACTCATGTATCCTTGCTCTTTCACACCCCCAGTTGATATCAAACATACCCAACTAAAGGTGCGTTTACACTGGCAATTTTGTGAGCAATTATTGCTCGACAACGCGTATGGATCAATCTGGAGCAATTAGTGGAGTATGTGCAGCAACTTCAATAAAATGCGTCAATTGTTCGGCAATATTGTTTCTAATTGATCCGTATATTCCATATATATAAATTACTCGTGTACATATAGCCTAGTTTCTTGGAGTTTCTCCATATCGCTCAATGTTTTATTGCAAAACTTTTTGCCAAATTGACGCTTGTTGCAGTTGCCGGAAATTGCTTGATATTTTGTGACGTTGACGAATTGGTTAATTTTCATTGCCGTGTAAACGCACCTTTTCAAGCAGTATTGCTTCGAATTGATAAATGTTCATTGCCCGTGTAACCTTTATGACTGGCTCACACTGAAAGAAGCTGCACCGACCATGTCTAAAACTGTATATGACTTTCCGTACTGAATATATGCGTTTGCATGACAGATGTAATGGATCTGTGCTATAAGCTGTTCAGCTGTGAGTTTTAAGACCCGTTTACGTAGTTAACAAAAGTTGTACAACACACGTTTGCAACAATATATTTTATGTTGCTGTTTCTACATAATTTGCAAATGTTGTTTTTGAACACGTTTCAAATTCGAACTTAACAAAATGTTGCCTGGTGTTTCGCAACAGAAAAACATGTTGTAGAAACATTGCTGTGCACTTATGTGATATATAAAACGGGTATTTTTTCAGCGTAAACCAGAATTAAAGATAAGTACAGATGGTGGCGCTACGTACGTCTCAACATTAACACAGATTGGCCACTAGACGGTCGCCACGCGCGTGACCTAAGAGAAACGCGCTATACAGCGTGATTGAATATAATATATAATACTTACAAAAAAAACGCGCGTATTCGCGCTACCATCCAACTTCAAAAATTCCTTACTATCCAAAACTTTAATAGATTATGACTATAATATGCTGTGTCTGTGAATATTTGTTGAAAATTCGTAATATTATTGGTTATTATTATTTATCAATTTAGAAAACACTCCTTATAAGTACCAAATTACGTACAATAATCCGTAATATTACATATAATTTAGACAAGATCGACATTATTTAAATTAAAAATATCTAATTCATATAAACTTCAGCAAATCCTGTAAACTGTTCCCTCTTTCCTAAAAACGAACCAAAACAGTTTTCAAGATTCGTTAAACCTGCATATAAAGCAGAAAATCGATTAGTTTAAGAATCGATTATGACCGATACAAAGAAAACAACCGCAGTTTTCTATAATTACTTACTACAATTTATCACATTTAAAAACAATATTATTACACAAATTAACTAATGTCTATGGTCTCAATATTCAGACACCATCATAAGCAAACAAACAACACTGTGAGCTCTATGGTTACATCAAAGTTGCGAAACAGATTTAAAAAATAACAACTCATCATCATATATAAGTTAGTAGTGTTCACACATTGCATGACGATTTCGATACAATATAATAGCTATAGTAGGCGCCAGATAATCGTGGAATAACGGTCATTGACCCACCTGCAATTATTGACATTTTTAATCATCATCTCTCGTGATCCTTAACATTGTCTAATAATGAAAAACGATTCATATTTAATTGTTCAGGTACCTATGAACAGTTATTAGGGAAATGTCAATATACTTTATTCCACATTTATCTGGCGCCTACTATATACATTTGAATAGTAAAGATAGGGCTGTCCAAACGTTTACATTGACGCCTTCACATTCAAGAAACACGGCATTTTTAGTGTCTCTCGTACACGACTGCTACCGAAGATTGCAGACAGCGTGGCGAGTGCTCTGCGGTATAGACGAACAAATTACGGGCCAAATTGTGGCGTCAAAAAATAGTACGGTCCGCCCTACCCTTAATATAGTACAAGTCAATGAATAATAATCCATTTTCTGGTTTTATTTAAGTTTATCATGCATCTAATCATCACCATCGATATAGATGTTTCATTAAAAAGCAAAAATTCAAGGAAAATCTTTAACTTTTCCCAAAAAAGGAAAATTATAATTAAAGTTCTACCACAAAACAAACAAATCGATCAACATTCCAGTATTTCATTTGACTAAGATCTTGAACAAACACAAAAATATTATCGAATCAATAGAAAAGGAATTAATTAGAATAATTGCTTATCTTCGGTCGAAATATACCGAATAGTTCATGCAACATTTTATTAGACAACAGTAGAAACGAATCTTTGACATAAAATGAATTAAAAAAAAACATTATATACAATTACGAATCCCCGCTTTAAACTCAGGGGTCTATAATCCAGAGTTGTGGAATTGTTCGAAAGAGTTACCGCGGCCCTAGAACGCAAAGGGCATGTGAAGGCACTCTCAAACTAACCCATGATTGCCCATCCCAAAAACGGGGGTCTAGATTATTAATAAATGTATGTAAAAAGAAAAAATAACGTGCTATATTTCCCAAGGTTATAATAGCAGTCTTTTTCCACCTAAGTGTAGTTAGAGTTCTAATGTAACAAAGTATTGCTTTAGAATGTCAAATAATAAAAAGGAATTTTATTATTTATACATAATAAAATTGCGTACTCCAGCAAAAGCCGAAAAACGCATGACTAAACAGGGTGTTAAAATAAAGTTATCATTTATTTATTTGTTTGTGTTTCTTTTACAATCTCGGGACTTGGGGTCCCGGTCCTTTGGTACGCATACGAGGAGCCGAGGCCAACTCGCAGAGGCCCCATTAGCCATTTCAAATGGATTCAATGGAATGGGCACCTCAATAATTAATGTATTATTGTTACAATTTCACTTATTTGTGAACACTGAAAACCACAGAGCAGAAGGAGCTCGTGGCTAAATAATAAAAGCTGCACGGGTCGATCTTCAAGGCTAAGCAATGCCTGCCGAGGTCGGTCTGTGGATGGGTGACCATCTTAACATACAGAGACTTCTCCGTGCCTCGGAAAGCAAGTTAAGCCGTTGGTCCTGGCTGTCATTTGTAGATCTTTGGCAGTTGTTACGGATTGTTAGAAGCCAGATAGCTGACACCAGTCTTGCCAAGTACTGTGTTACCCAATTACTGGGTTGTACAGAGGTCACGTAAAATACTGGTACTCAGCTAAATCCGGTCTGACTGGAATCCGACCCGTATAGTTGGAAAAAGGCTAGGCAGATGATTTGAACATTCAAGACTAGTTGCATAATTCAAATGAATGCATTTGGTCGCAAATGCCTTCATTTTAACTTACACTTACACTGCAACGGTATTCATTGCATGTTCTACGTTGCCGAGCAGACGAATTTTCAAACGTTTTTTTTTTTATTTTTTTTTTTTATTTAATATGGGTTTGCTCTTGACTCTAGTCTAGGTCATAGATGACAGAGACAAAGTCGACGATGGAGCGAGCTTACCCAGAAGAAGCCTGTTCACTCTAATTTTGAAGAGATTAGGGTTGTATGCGTTCGGAAACACAGACGCAGGCAAAGAGTTCCACTCCTTTGCTGTGCGCATTATAAAAGACGTTTGGAAACGTTTAGTGCGAATTGGTGGAATAGCAACAAGGTAGGGATGGTAACTTGCAGTGCGTCTAGATGTCCGATGGTAGAAGGGGGCCGGTGGGATGAGATCGTGGAGTTCCTGGACACTCTCCCCGAAGTACAATCTGTAGAAGACCGACAAGCAGGCAACCTTGCGGCGATGAGCCAAGCTGTGCAGCTTGGCATCCACCAGCCTTACGTCGCCAATGAGCCTTTTAGCTCTGTGTTCCACCGAGTCAAGCGCGGCAAGTTGGTATTTAGCTGAGCCATCCCAAAGGTGGCTGCAATACTCCATGCAGGATCGGACTTGTGCTTTGTAGAGGGTTAAAAGCTGTCCAGGCGTGAAGTATCGCTTCACTCTATTTAGGATGCCCAGCTTTTTGGCCGCAGTTTGGGCTTTGTGCTCAATGGTGGCACCAAAGTTGAGACTGGTTGTCAACTCCATGCCTAGGAGCTCGAGCCGATCGGTTACAGGAACAGAAGTACCCCGAAAAGTCGGAGTTAGGTCGAAACGACTCCTTTTCGCGGTAAAAAGGCATGCTTGTGTTTTGGTGGCGTTAAAAGAGACCAGATTGTCATCACCCCACTGGGAGACAAGACTTAAGGTCAAATTTGTCCGCTCTACCATGGCCTCTCTCAAGGAACGAACTTCTTCCCCGCTGGTTTTTGCGCTAGACAAGTATCTCTCTGAAACCGAACTGTCATCTGCATACCCAACAATACCAGGCTGAAGCAGGTCATTGATGTGCAGCAGGAAAAGAGTTGCAGAGAGAACAGACCCCTGAGGAACTCCGGCATTAATAGCCATGAGGTCAGAGAAGCAGCCGTCAACGACTACTCGGATCGACCGTTCACTAAGGAAGTCTGATATCCAGCTACAAAAATCAGCTGGGATGCCATAAGCAGGAAGCTTGCTGAGTAGACTTGCGTGCCACACCCTATCAAAGGCCTTCGAGATATCGAGCGATACAGCAAGTGCTTCGCCGTGTTTCTCGATGGCTTCGCCCCAACAGTGCGTGACATACACAAGAAGATCGCCAGTTGACCGTCCCCGGCGAAAGCCATATTGACGGTCACTGAGGAGATCATTGTCTTCAAGGTAGGTCAGCAACTTACTGTTCAGTACCCTTTCCATAACCTTGCACAGAATGGAGGTAATGGCGATCGGTCGATAATGAGCAGGGTCTGCACGGTCGCCTTTTTTTGGCACAGGTTGTACATTCGCAAGCTTCCAGGATTTTGGCACCGTTCTTTTTTCAAGAGAGAGGCGGAACAAGCGTGTCAACACAGGAGACAGTTCAGGCGCACATTGCCTCAAAACTCTCGCTGAAATGCCGTCAGGCCCGCTGGCCTTGTTCACGTCTAGACTGCACAATACTCTTCGTACCTCTTTCATGTGAACTGCGATCTCCGACATCGAAGAGTCACAGTAACGAGGTACAGTTAGTGGTTGCTTGGAGCCAGCGTCCAGACGTGAATTGCTAGCAAAGAGAGATGCAAATAAATTTGCTTTCTCACTTGCAGAGTGGGCCAGCGACCCATCAGGTTTCAGCATTGGTGGTAAAGTGGGCCGACAAAAGTTCGTTTCAACCGCTTTCGAAAGGGACCAGAACAGTTTACTACCCGGAGGGTGCGATGCTAGTTTGGCCCCGATACGTCCAACATGGTCAAAACGTGCCCCACGTAGAACATACGAAGCAATGGATCCTTTCAATTTTGAAAGAACATACGATTTTATGAATTACGCACCACACACACCATTTGTGTGCTGGGTTTATTGATCATGGTTCCTGGGCAAAGTTATTTAAAACAAAGTTAACTCTGGTTTTTGAAGATTGTCCAAATTAATGTATTTAACTATCATATTATATATTAATGTATTTATTTGGATTCTACAATTTTTATAAACTGGTTTTTGAAGATTATCCAAATTAATGTATTTAACTATCATATTATATATTAATGTATTTATTTGGATTCTACAATTTTTATAAACTGGTTTTTGAAGATTATCCAAATTAATGTATTTAACTATCATATTATATATTAATGTATTTATTTGGATTCTACAATTTTTATAAGAGATGGTACAAAAGGCTTAGAGCTACGAATAGTTACTAATGGATTACTTGTATGAATGGCTGTCCTTATTATTTCTTCAGCCAATCACAACATGTAGGAAAGTTTAGGGACTAAGGACTCTTAGAAACTGATATATTGTTTCAGGAATACATATAACATTAATTTAATAAGATAAAACTACATTATTTCTGTCACATTCCACACGGTTCATTCCTGTCTAAAGAGAGAACCAGACCTCAGGCTATATTTCAGCTACTCTGACTTTTTAACTGGGGTGACAATTTTCCTATCCATAATTAATAGAGTTGCTAGTTAAACTATTTTGTTATTATTATTTTTATTAGAAAAATGGCAAGAGTAACAAACATTTTTAGTAAAGTGTTGTGCATAGTGCCTGTAGATAATAAATACTACTTAAGACAGAAACAGACTTGTAACGCTTGTCGCGATAATAAACGCACCGAATGTTACCGGTCTGTTGCAAGCTTAGCTTTTTATGCAAAACGTGAGGGAATTTAGAGGGAAGAAAACTGCTCAATTTCTAACAAAGCTCTTTGCGAAAGACTAAAGTACCTAAATAAAAATAGGAGAAGAGGAAAGTACTTGGATTGTACACTAAGCACGGTATAAAAATCTATCAGTAGAGTTGGCAAGCTCATTCTTATTTTATTCAAATCATAATACTCCTCCGTGATTCTGTTGACGGTTTAATTCTCATAAATGTTTCAGCTTAGTGCTAGTGAATTTCTGCTTTAACCCTTTGAACGCCAGAGCACAAACGCGTCGACGTGCCCCCGCCGCCGAGCCACTTTGCCGTAAGTACTTTTTGTTACATATTTGTGACGTTTGGCGTACAGGGCATGCGCTTCCTTGTCATGTATACGTGACAATGGCGTTCAAAAGGTTTAATGAAGTGCTATAAGTAAAGCACAAGATAGAAGCCGTTACCACTAATGTGAATTGTATTATATGTATATGCTTAACCCTTGAACCGCCAGGATTTGATATTTTTTATTTTCTTTCAGCGCCATGACACTTTCAAGGTAGAAGAAAGGTTTAAGTTGGAACTGTGTTGGGAGTACCTTATAAATGCTTTGTGGGACTAATGGACCGTTCACTGTATACAGTCTTCCATGCAGACTTCCATAAACTTCTATAGAATTTTGTCCCTTGCAACAAAATCTGCGGACAAATGTCGGTGCGGTAGATTTTTTTTTACGAGTTCAAAGTCTGTGCAGACAAAGCACTGTATCGTTTGGACCCACTATAAGGTTTTCCTCCACAGAATAACGTAAAATTACGTTAGTGGCTATTCGGGCACTATCTTTATAACCCGTGATATTAACCTTTTCGGCGTGCTCCCGACGCCAAGCCACAAATTCGCCGTACTTTTTATCACATATTTGTGACGTTTGGCGTACAGGGCACGCTTTGCTTGTCATGTATACGTGATAATAGCGTCTAAAAGGTTAAGGTGTCGGCGTTTTAAGGGTTAGGTATGTTCCTTAGACCGCCAGCTTTTATCAAAATGTTAGATACATCTCGGTTTAAATGGCCAGATATAAGGATCTGAAGGATCCCGGTTTCAAAAAACCTGTTGTGTATTCGTTTTGAATACTGAACAGCCAATCGTGTCTATGAGGTTTCAGAAACCGAGGATGAATCGTCTTGATACGTTTTCACGTTCAGAAAATATATAATATAAAACTAGCTACTGCCAGCGGCTTCGCCTGCGTTAATGAAAAATAAAATAAAAAGTAACCTAGGTTATTCCGGACTATGATTTATCTCTGTGGCAAATTTCATCCAGATCTGTTCAGCCGTTCTGACATGATTGAGTAACAAACATCCGTCCACCTAAAATTTCGCGTTTATTATAGTTTTAAGATATGTGTGTCGTAGCCATATCGCAGAATTGGTAATTTCATGATGTGACCGAGGTCAGGTTAATCACGTGAAGAAAACCGGACACAATCATAAGCAGTAATACCCCAACTAACTTTATAGCCTTATTCCCGTCGTCTTAAAGATCAATTTCATGGAAATACTCCCATACAGTTTTTTCCCATATAGTTTGAATTAAAAATCCCAAGATAATTATGGAACAACAAATCTGTTATACATGCTAAACTTCAAATTTCATTGCACCCCAAACTATTATATTCATTTTATTACACACTTAAAATACACAATCATAAAGTCGATACATACTTGAGTCGCTGGTAAGTTAGTAGTTGAAATTATTCCGAATAATTTAGTCAAGTTCAGTACAGAAAATCCTGATCAGAATAACGAGTCGAGTTTGTATATTATTGTTTGGCAAATAAGGCCACCTGATCTTGAATGGCTACCATCGTCTATGGACATCAGCAATACTAGAGGCAGAGCAAATGTCATCCAATAGACAAACCTGCATTATTTTAGATTCCAGCTTTACCCCAAAAAACGAACGAAAAAACGTTTATACGTTTGTACATTGAAAGAAATTTGCCTTTATTATATACGGTTCATACACACATTGTGGCGTAACCGTCAAGTTGTCGGTCAGTTACTGGTTGAGTGTGAATGATTGAAACGCACCGGTCGTGACGAGATTGACGTTTGGTGCTGATGTCCTACTTTTTCGAAACTACAAGGTTTAGCGGAAAAAAGCGCAAACTTAAAAACTATACTCATCATTAAGAACAACTTTTACTGTAGGACCAACCCTGTAATCGCGAAAAAATGTCAATTGCTCAGTACATTTTGTCGAGTCCCAGTGGCCCAGTTTTTTTTGCGATTTCATGGTTGATCCCATAGTAAAAGTTGTCCATAACTGAGTACAATGACCCCTTTTCAGGTATTGCGTTTATTCTGTTACAACCTGAATATCTTTGACATGCTTGTTCGACGACTTGGCGGTGACATGACTAATAATATATTTATTCAGGGCATTACTGCATTCACATTGTCCAACACAAGTACCTAAGAGCGAGCTAGGTCGTGTCGCACGTGGTGGGGGAGCAGCACGTTCAGTAGTCCAGCGCCCACTCGTTGTCCTGCAGGAAGGCGTCCACCACCTCCTTCATGGTGAAGTTCGGGATCAGCTGGTCGGCTGTCAGCTTCACGCGAGTCACTGGATCGAAGTGGCCGACACGCTGTATAACACAATTAAAATTTGTTAGTAACACAATTAAAATAAAACGGGGGTTGGTGAAGAGTTCAAACTTTATGGCACTGTGAAATTCGCTACTCTTCTCTGTCAAATGAATTTGCTACTAAGCAGCGACTCGCCTCGACTTCCGAGCGATTTGAATCGTACAATATAATCGGTCTCGAAATAAATTTTAGGTGAAAAATTTGCATGCTCAGCAAGAACATGTCTGCTCCAGTTATTGTTTTGTATTCTATCATCTTTTTATACCATGTTTTTAAGCAAATAAATATTATTCTTATTCTTAAGATTTCGACTATACTATATCTAACACTATACATGTGTACACATGAATCGGTAAATACAATGTAGTAAAACAACCGGCCAAGTGCGAGTTGGACTCTCACACGCAAGGATTTCGTACCATAAACCGAAAAAAAAAGTTTTTTGTATGGCCCGTTTCGTTTTTAATTTAATTTTTATTATTTGTTGTTACAGCGGCAATAGCAAATACACACTGTGTAAATGTCAACTGTCTACCTATTACGGTTTTTGAGATACAGCCCGCTTATGTTCCGTTGCTTACCCTTCGGGTACAGAACCCTAAAAATCTAATTCATGACATTTTTCAGATAGCAAGGGTGGTGTGAGGTTTGAAGTTCCAAGAGACGAGTGAAATTGTGGATTAGATTAAAAACTGTCTTATCAAAATTATTTTATAGATAAAGTCTATCAACCTAAGTGCCTATAACGGCCTCAATCTGCTAATTAAGCAAACGTCACCATATCCGTGCTATGTAATAAAGATTAGTGAGTGACATAGAACTTATTTCATTTGCCAAATGAAATAAGTTCTATGTCACTCACTAATCTCCTTGTCTTTATCAATCAATTATATTCTTTATCGACTTTGTCTCTGTCATCTATGACCTAGACTAGAGTCAAGAGCAAACCCATATTAAATTAAAAAAAAAATTAAAAAAAAATTACAATATGTCGTAATAATAGCACTATGTTATTACAATGCACATTTGGCGATAGCGAGGGTATTTTTGTCAAAGGGACACTATCACTGTACCGAAACATCTCAGCGGCGACTGCTGGAAGCGGCATTTTCCTAACTCCCCATACAAACCAAACATATCAGTGAGTATAACCATTTACTTATAGAAATTGACGGCTCTGGGGGGGTTCGGAGAAATTGACGGCTCTAAGCCCGAAGTCCGTAGTTTCGGGCTTAGTTGCGGGGCGTATTCTAGTCCGTATCACCTAACCACTAAGAATTAATAACAACACGACTTGACAGTTACTGTCAAATCGTGTTGTCATTCATTCTTAGTTCGGGGTCGGAACTAATCGTAAATCCGTAGGTAATACGGAGTACAATACGCCCGCAACTAAGCCCGAAACTACGGACTTCGGGTTTAAAGAGTAGCCCCCCTGGCCCGTGACAATAGGGTATTTGACTAAAAAATCTAATTAGTCCGTTAGATAGATTTCCAAAAAATATTGGACACGTATTTTTTCTTTTGTCAAGTAAACAAAAAATGAAGACGATACAGTGCGTTGAAAACTCGTGTGAGGTCACCAGTACACTTTTTACTGGAAAGTGACGTTACAAGCCCCCACTCCTTATCTTTGATGCGTTCTATCTTCGTATTTTTTTATTGATTTGATAAAATAAAAAAATACGTACGTTCAATATTTTTCGATAATCTAACTGGCATCAGAATAATGTTTTTGTAATCCAGGCAACATCCCTATTCTGTCTCAAGGATTACTATCCAACATCTTACCTCCAAGTGTTCCTCTATGTCTTTCTTCTCATACGTGATGCCACTGGGAGTGATCACCGGCTCGTTCAGTATCTCGAAGCTTATCTTGCCGCACAAGTAGTCCGGTACATCACGTTTCTGAAGACGAAATGTTAATGTCAGAATTTTTTTTTTACTTATTTTTTCGATTCTATGATTAACTCTATATGATTTGGGGCCAGTAGGTGGCTGCGTTAATTACTTACTTTATTTTACACATCATAATAAGCACAGAACATTATTGAGTCAAAATATATGTACATAAGTAGATGAAAATCACGTACCCGTCTCCTTTCGTCCATTTTAGAAAATAATATATTTAATTCACTCCTGTAGTTATTCTAAAAAAGATTTAATGAAATATTACATATTAACAAGATAACGAGTAGACATACTAGTAAGTTCATAATATGAACTATTGGATTAAATCAGCTATATACATCATTGTATGATAATTATGTATTTTGGTGATTTAATTAAATAATATGGAACTGAACTTACACATTCATCTTCAATTTTAGAAGCCTTTGTGTTGATATCATCCTTATTAACTATATCTAGTTTCATTGCTTCTATTCTGCGCTGCATATCCTCATTAATTAACCTGAATAACAGAAAAAATATGGTTACTAAACCAACAAATTAAATGCTACTGTATTATACACAAATTCATGCGATCGATAAATGATATTTATTTTGAAAGTAGCTTAAACATAACACTTTTACACGTCAATCTTTTTTGGTAATTTTTTACTAGAAGAGGCCGAAGTTTCCTAGCTGACTACCCTGACAAGAAACATCGAAACAAACTCAGAGGTCAAAGTCTCTTTAAAGTCCATACGATGGATCCATACTGGTCAAATCATATGAGAACCTTTTAGGTAAATGTCTGAAGTGGTATTTTGAGGAAAGTACCACAGATTTGAGTGGACCTGTCCAGAATGACAAATGCTTGCGCATTTGTCAGTTATCGTGTAGCTCAAGCTTAGAACTTTAAGGAGCTCAACGATTTGACGAACAATACCAAAGTAATGACATTTGGGGCGGCCGCATAAAGAACTCAAACTGCAAGACTAACATGAAATGAACCCCTATTGCGATCTACATGGTCCTCACACTCACAATACGTTATATGAGGACCATGCAAATCAGTGTCTGAAATGGTCTTCTGAGGAAAGAACCACACAGATTTGATATGCTTTCTTTTTGTCATTTCGTCCGTATTCATTGCGTATTGTACGTCTTTTATAATGCGCATAGCAAAGGAGTGGAACTCTCTGCCTGCGTCTGTTTTTCCGAACGCATACAACCCTAATCTCTTTTTTTTTTCAATTCAAAATTAGAGTAAACAGGCTTCTTCTGGGTAAGCTCGCTCCATCGTCGACTTTGTCTCTGTCATCTATGACCTAGACTAGAGTAAAGAGCAAACCCATATTAAATAATAAAAATAAAAAAAAGAATGTACATTATTGAGCTGTCGATTTTTTAAGCAAATGAAGCAATCGATCAAGAATTAGTTTCGACTGTGTAAAAACATGAGATCTTATGCGGAGTGATGGTTTCTTAAAATTAATTACTATCAACGCGTCAGAAATTAAACTCAAGTCAACCGATGCGACGTGCAGTTGAAAATCATTCAACCAATCTCAGAAGCTGACGCGAATTTAACAATTTGTCACATAATTATGTCCCATTGTTAGTTTCACCTTGTCTCTTTGTAAGTAAACAATCTTGCGCCGACAACCAATGGGGGCAGTGGACCGTGATGTGCAAGGAACTGTATCATTTAATATTTCTATGTAGTGTTGACAACAAGCATATGTTAATGAAATATAGTCACTGATGCAGTAAAATAACCCTTTAACAGGCATAATAATTTGGAAATCGAAAAAATATGCCAAGAATCGTCATAATTTGGTACTTAGGCATTATGGATAAAACATTTTTTTTTTTTTATCCTAAATGAATATTTAATAAACGATGGATATGTCTTGAAAATACCATTTTAATACAATAGAATAACTAATGGTAATGTTATCATCGATTTATGAACTGTGAAATATGGTGGTAAAAATATTCCCTCTGCCTTAGAAAGGGATAAACAGCTGATGTGATTTTAGGGAGATTCATATGTAGCCGATTTAAAAAAAAGGAATTCGGTTGTATTATGTTTTGCTTTCCTGTGATTTTCCAGTGGTGTTGTTAGGTGTGGCGTACAACTAAAGAGTGAAAAATAAAACTCTTTTTTACAAAAAAAATACAACCGACTTCCAAATAAAAAAAACTAGGTACGAAGTATAAAATAACTTAAATTTCGAAAGTCGGTGTTAAAATACGAAGAAACAACCAAAAACACCGGCTTCCGAAATTAAAGTCATTTTAAATATCTACTTTGTAGTGATTTTTTTATTTGGAAGTCGCTTGTTTACTGTACAGTAGGCGAAGTCGTGCTGTGAATGATGATAATGACAATTTTGCTTGATATTTATTGCTTTAATTCTCTGAGTATAATATTTCGTCTCTTTTATTATTTATGGTGTACAATAAAAATAATTCTATCTATCTAATGTCCAGCTTGACTCTACCATACCTGTTCAAATAAGACTGCAGTTCAATCTCCTGTGATATTCTTTTCTCCTCTTGTAAGTTCCATCGTTTTTTCCTGGCGATACGAATTTGTGCCGCGATATCATCGCCGAAGTTTAGCTTTTGTTCACGCGCCAAATCGCTGGCTGAAAAAAAAGATTAAGATTGTTTTGAACAATTGTAGATTCTTTTTTCACAAGAATAGATGCTATTATTGCAAGACATCTCAAAAAAGTGTTTGTGATTCACGTGTCACATTATACTATTCTCTGAAACAGCTCAGATATCTACTATATTTTTGAACTACCAACTTTTGAATCATAGTTTTTGAATAAGTATGGCAGTTTGCCAAATAAATACAGTCAAGTTACGTGTGGTCTGCCAGGGTTGCGGAATTTGTTCGAAAGAGTCACCGCGGCCCTGGAACGCAAAGGGCTTTAGAAGGAACACGGATGGGTCTTAGTCAGTAAGAGTCTGACACGCCCTTCAGCTCCACCCAGAGCGGAAGAAGTCATTTGATGATTTCTAAGCCTTAAAAAAATACGTCTGGTGGTTGCAGGGTTTCAAAAAAGTATGATATGAAGTGTTTTCTGAATTCTTAGAGCCCAGTCTAAAATAGTGTATTTTAGGTGTAGGGAGTAAAAAGTATTTGGTCTTAGTGTACTTCGTCTTGGTAGTTTTAATAAATTATTAACTACTAGCGGACGTCACGCGGTTTCACCCGCGTTACGCGTAGTTCCCGTTCCGGTGAAAGAATTTTTTGAAATCGGCACAGTAGTTTTTGAGTTTATTCATTACAAACATACACACACACACAAAAATACAATTTTTTCCTCTTTATAATATTAGTGTAGAACATAGCAGTATCAGTGACATTGAATGAATTATAAAATGTGGAACAAGGTTTTATCCATATGTAACTAATAATATTTTGATGGAAATTCTGCTGTACAAGGTTTTCAGCATCATCATAGTAAATCCTTTATTTTTTTAGATACCACAATTATAACGACTATATATGTCACCTGAAAATGGCAAACGCCGTTAGATAGTAAAATATCGCGTGAAATTATAAACTATTTTTTTTTTTTAATAAGACACGGATACATTGGAAACTATTGAATTTGGATGGGATTTTAGGTATTTAAATCGATTTTTTCATAATATATTGAGAAATTATAATCTTATCAAGATAGATTACAATCTTACGGAGTCTGCAATTTTCCGGTGACATATATAATTCTTGAAGTGAAGCTCCAAAGAACTATTTGTCAAAATCAGCCATAATTCGCCAATGCCAAATCTAATAATGTATCACCTTGAATTACTTATTAAAATATTATGATAATTGGATTTATATTTGGACTGAATCCTTTTGACTGTGTCTAAAAATGGACCCAACATTGATTTTGTCATTATGACTATTCATATCCAATTATATTAGGTAAATCACAATACCGCTAAGTAACACTAATGGTTTACCTCATGGATAGTTACTAACCACAACAATTACAGATAAGTAATAAGCAATGTTATAATAATAGCTTTTGCCCGCGACTTCGTGCGCGCACTTCCCGTCTTTCCCGTTCCCGCATAGCCTATACCCTTCCTCAAGTAGCATACTCTGGGTGCATCGTCCTCACATAATATTAAATTAATTTTTGTATACCAAATTTTGTAAAATCATTAAGTATTTGTAAAGAGTAACTATGAAGTTTCTTGTCCGTTCTTCTCCATAAGAATCTACCTTTCCGAATGGACAGTAGAGTCACTTTATTAATGTAATATTTTTATTTTACTGAACTGTAAATGATCACATTCAAAAGTGCAGTTTAATGGCCTAATTGAAATAAACGTTTTGACTTTGACTTCATGAATGTGGTTATCATACTCAAAAATGATTTTCCAAATCCGACTGGCAGTTCCAGACATTAGCGCGTTCAAACAAACAAACAAACCTTCAACTTTATTATATTCCTATGGAACAGCAATACTCCACCATTTTTATTCTTGGGCCACATTATTCTTGTAATCTAATCATGATGGACCACAATTACCTACAGCAAAATATAAATCTCTATGTTTAATATAATGCATGAATGGGATTTTTGAATTTGTGACAAAAGTAGTTACAATGAAATTACGTCTTGCCATGACATTTGCCAAATTTTTCAATTTGTTTCCAAGTAAATAGTCTCAGCAAATCATCTAGGAGTCAAAGACTATTAAGTAATCTGATCTCATAGATAAAAACGCATATTTTGTAACACTAATATGCTTGGCTACAGGGCCACATAGAAAAGCATGGCGGGGCACATGCAGCCCGTGGGCCGCAAGTTGAGTATGGCTAGTATAGAAGTATAATGAACTAATTTATAAATCACCAGCTTTTGCTTGCTTCTCTCGCGTTAATAGATTTTCGCGAGAAATAGCTTATAAAAATCTCCAGGGTTATCTGTGTAAAAATCATCAAAATCGGTACAGCGATTTAAGTGAAAGAGTTACAGACAAACAAACTAACTTTAGCATTAATAATATTAGTTAGAATAAATAATTAATTTATCTAATTTAATTAAAAATACCAAATATGTATTCCATTAATTTTCATTGAGAATAACAAAAAACATGTGGTAATAATTCAATTTGTAGCCTGTCCAATTAGTAATTTAAAATACAATTACTTGTGACACATATTTAGGAATTTATTTATTTATTTATTTGGGACAACAAACAGTACCACATTATATCAGCACAAATAATATAAATAAAGATGTTATATAAATGTGAAACTCACACCGTTATCCACAGCATATACAATTCATAAAACTATAATAATATTATATGTGGTGATAATATAATTTATAACAATTTAGATGACAACAGAGTTTAAAAGGCTAATTGCATAATTATATTCTAAATACTTTTCATAGAAAATTAAGCTTTAATTTCGTGGATTTAGAATTGATTTTACCAAGTCACAAATATTTTTAACATTTTGTGTGGAAATTCAAAATTTACTCACAGGAAATTTTTGCAATAAAGAAGTTTTTATTTTTGTTTGTTATGATTGGTTTGCTCTTGACTCTAGTCTAGTTTCATTGAATTAGCCTAAAAATAAAGTATAAGTCAAATAATTGTGATGGACTACCTACCTCGGTGCAGATGCTTTATGGCCTCATCATAGCAATCCAGTTCCACCAAGGCCTGACCCAAGAAGAAGTGTCCCTTGACCTGGTTATTGTCTATGTCCAGTGCCCGACGACAGTCCTGGCATGTGGCCTCCCATCTCTTCATCTTCAGATGGCATAGTGCACGGTTTGTAAAGTACGTTGCTACTGATGGGTTCTTTATCTGAAATGGTATTTATCAAGGCCTTATAGTTTTGTTGTGTTTGAAGGTTATATGAATACTGCAATGGCCGTGACTTAATGAATGATAGACAATGGAAGGAAATGTTGAATTATATAAGCAGAGTGCCAACAAAACATAAAAGGAGTAAAAATCAGTTTTGTTCTGGAGATTAGGCCATCAATGTAGTAGAGGGAAATGTGCCATTGGGAGGCAGTGTACCGGCAATGTTTTTGCCGAAGAAATGTGTACTTGATGTCTTAGAGGAGCTCATGATGGATTGGTTGGAGAAGGCAACACACCAGGGAGTGGAAAGCTATGGGAGAGACCTTTGAGCAGCAGCAGGACAATATAGGTTGATTTAAAAAAAAAGCAGACATATGGTAATTGAAATATCTGGTTTTTACTGTAAAGTTGCAGTGTAGTTTGCATAGGAACAAGAATTAGTGAAAATAGGCCAAATGGACCAAATACTATCTAGGTATTTCAGATTCAGTGTTTTAGTAACAATTTCTTTAATTATATTATACAAAGATGAACAAGCTCTGGTTTAATTGAGAAGTAGACCGTGACTGGTGGATTTCACATTTGTTTTTAAAATAATATAATTGCCGTAAAGTAATGACTCAATTTTGCTTACAAATTGAAAAGAAAAGTAACAAAACAATATTACTCTGTAAAGTTCCCACTGCAGCAGGTCAAAAATCTGCCTGTATGGTAAAGCTATAAATTTACTTGAAGTTGTTTTTTAATAAATAAAAGTGTGTTACTTTATGTGTGTAATGTGTATTTATTTATACTGTGTATCATACCTAGTGAATCATGAATGGAATAACAATAAAAGATAACATACATTATTACAATAACATAAAATAAAAGCACTTCATTATCTTGGCATTTTCGAAATTTCAATTAATCTAATAAATGAGAAATTCTTGTATATATGTATATAATTATATAATCTGAATCTCGGAAACGGCTTCAACGATTTTCATGAAATTTAGTAAGCACGGGTTTTCGGGGGCAATAAATCGATCTAACTAGGTTTCATTTTTAGAAAATGTTTACCAAAAATAAAAACCGAGCTAAGCTTGGTCATCCAGGTACTAATATATTAAAAGTAAACAACACCATCATAAACCAGTCAGAAATGAATTGTTTGATTGAGTCATTGAAATAGATTGGAATGAACAGAAGGCCATCTTAGAACACTCATCTTCTGTAAAAGATATAGGCCAAAAGGATATTCTTTAGTCTACAATCTCTAAAACTTATTAGAGCGATTTACAGACCTAAGTATGTTGAGGCAAATTCATGAAAGTGAAGTAAATAAAACAAAGGTGCAATGTCTTAGTTTCCCTTGCTTGATGTGCGAACAAGTAAAAAGAAATTTAGAACCAGCCGAAGAGTTTAGTAAAAGTATTTTTACTCACAATAGCCTTTGTGTAACAGGCCATAGCATCCTCAAAACGTCTCAGACTGAACAGTCTGTTGCCCTGCTCCTTCAGTTCTTTATCCGTAAGGTTCGCCGTGGTATAAGTGTGTTTGCTCATTGTTCTTGCTATATTCTCACGTATTCTAACACAATTTTGTCACATTTATCATTATTCAACTTACGCGATATTGTAAAGGGTTTACGCAACTGTTTTTAAGCGCGGACGATTGAAATTATTAGGATTATTTTTCTTCTAGAAAATATGTTTGTCAGCTTTTGACATTTTGCATATTTTTGTTTTTGACAGGCTGTGACAGACACAGTGAGTGACTGAGAAACAGATAACATTTAATTTCGAACAAGTTTCGAATGTCTGAAATTCTGTGAACGGACATTCTCGATAAACAAATTATTTAGTGTTGCCATTACTAAAATAATATCTTCTTAAATATTCCTTTACTGGCAACAATTTCTATATTGCTAAAGGGAATTATTGGCGGGATGTTTTTTTATTGTTTTATTTAATATGGGTTTGCTCTTGACTCTAGTCTAGGTCATAGATGCCAGAGGCAAAGTCGACGATGGAGCGAGCTTACCTTAGGTAGGTACTATTTTCGAAGAAACAAGGCGCGAACTCGGTAAAGTGGAACTGAGACTTTTATTGTAGCTGGTATTGACTATCTTAGCGAAGCTTGCCGAAAATACTGACTCGATATTTATATTTTCTGCCAAAAACTCCAACAAACGTTAGAATGCATTACATTCGCATTCTCGAAAATATCACATTCAGTTTGCGAATACTTTAAGTGTGGGCGTAATGCAGCCTTTGTTGATATGCGTTTTCTTCAAGCTGTTTTAGAAATAATAGGTATGGGTTTATCCTACCTTGTCTCCGATGATAGTTCTTTACCGGTGTTAGTAGGGTGACTAAATGAAAATGTTGAGTAGGTAGTAAAATAATTAACTTTTATATAGTAAAATGACTTATTAGCAAACACGACTTACTTAATTTCTTTCTAAATCAATCAAGGGCCAAAGGGAGATTTAATAACAAAAGACTTTTAAATAATGTGCATTTCAGTTTTTTTATTAGGTAGGTATTTATAAATATGATCCAATATAGGCCAATAGACAAGTAGGTAACTAAAAACCGTCCAATAAAAACTTCAGGGTGCGCGTTTTCACACCTGCGCAGACTTCATGTCAAGATCCAGATAAGACGGTATTTTTAAGACTTGGCAAAGACCTGAAAGGTCTCGAGTCCAAATGCTGTAACGCTTCACTGTATCCTTTGGAACTTGCACCAAATTATAGTCCGAAACATTTTTTTTTGGCTTGGCAGAAGTACTGAAAATAACACGACCAAATTATATATTTATACATCAACACCTTTACACAAGGTTTGAAACGTATCTATCAGGTTTTTAAGTAGGTACCTTATTTGTTAGAAGATGGCAAGTCAAACATGATTACCTGCCCTTGGCAAAGGATTCGTCGCGAGTGCGAAGCCTTATTTACGCCGGGGCAACACTGAGCGACATTGCGGCATGCCACAAGGCCATACAGTGTTGCCCCGGTGTAAATAAGGCTTTACCATCACATAACACCGAGACGATTCGCCATCCACTGGTAGAGACGCGCAGCAGTGTCGACCACACAATCAAAGCAAATCAATAAGTTGTATTTATACCGTTTACAAAGTCAAAGTCAAAACGTTTATTTCAATTAGGCCATTAAACTGCACTTTTGAACGTCATCGTTTACAATTCAGTAAAAATAATAATATTACATTAATAAAGTGACTCTACTGTCCATTCGGAAAGGTAGATTCTAATAGAGAAGAACGGACAAGTAACTCCATAGTTACTCTTTTCAAATAATGATTTTACAAAATTTGGTTGTTACTTATAGAAATTAAAGGCTAGTGATGATTCTGGGTCCAACAGCTGCCAGGCAACAATTCTAAGCTCAGTGAAAGTAGCGTAGTTAACATAAAAATATTAAGTTGAAAAGTTTCACCCAGCACACGACGCAGCATAAAAACTTAGCAACAGCCAAGCCAACGCCAAACAGACAAGCTCGCTGAGATTCGAACAGGCTACCTACTCCAAACCTGTAGAGTAGTGAAAGCACTCACGTCATTATTGGGTCTTTATACATCGGAGGATCGAGAGGAATCTGCATGCTGAGTTTCATTAGAGGGCAAGGAAAGTGCACGCTGCCCAATGACAGAACCCCACCGACGCCACTTTCTTCTTCCATTATCTAAAAAACAAAAGAGTTGTAAGCAGAGAATAACATCCCTCTTGCTACAAAGCAGCTGTATCGATTGTTCAAGCATGTGTATCGGTTTTCAAAAGAGTGTACTTTTACAAAAAAAAAATCTAATAGTATTGATGTGGTGGCAGCAGAATTATGTAGCAGATAGCAGGACGAACTTGACAGATTTCGCAAAAACTAAAAGGACGAAGTGAAGGCTCGCGAAAAATGGAAGGAGTGGAGAGGCCAAGCCTTACGATACGATGACTCATGGTGAAATCACCTTAGAGTACGGGCCAATCCGGTCGATATGATACGATCCAATTACATTTTTTTTAAGGTCGAGATCGTGGAGTACATGAGAGTGAAGACCAACTGCAATTTGAGGATCGAGAAGTTGGAGTCGCGTCACAACACAAACTTCAAGTCGTTTGTGATGCGTGTTCCAACTCATCAGCTCGAGATGTTCCTTAAAGCAGAGTTTTGGCCGAAGCTTGTCGTGTTTGTTATGTTTCCGCGGCCAATTACGCGATACCAGTCAGCGAAACACGACGCCGTCATTTCATGTGCAGTAGTTTATGGTTTTCATTTTATTTATTTATTTATACCTATTGTTTGATGTTTATGTATTTTATTTTATGAGCCTTAGATGCCTGAAATAAAAGATCAAATTAAATTATTTGCGGGTCAGAATTGAAATCGCGTAGATAACCCCTCTCATCATGGTCAGGTGTAAGGTCGGCCTTATACATGGTTGACTAGTTTTCTCGATAACAAACGAATATTAGGTGTCCCATATCTTACCGGTCGACACTTCTTATATCTCTTGGCATGTGCCAGTATACACTCGCACCACTTCCAAAGGTTCTCGTCTGCAGCACCTCGTCTCTCCAGCCTTTCTGATAGGTCCGCCATATTGCGGATCGGTTTCTGAACCTGATTAACAAAAGTTATTACTATAATGCTATAACAAAGACAAGATAAAAGTTATTTTAAGTTATACAACCTGTAACAGAATAAACGCAATACCTCATAAGGGGTCATTGTTCTCATTATTATTAACAACTTTCACAATGGGACCAACACTGAAATCGCGAAAAAAAAATCGACGTCCCCATACATTGCTGCATTTTGCAACAGCTGATTTTTTTTCGCGATTTCGGGGTTGGTCCCATAGTAAAAGTTGTTCATAATGACGAGTAGGTACAACACCCCTTAAAAGGTATTGCGTTTATCTATTCTGTTACACGTTGCATATTACTGTTAAGAAGGTTTCAGTTCATTCAGTAGTTTCTCATATACAGAGTGTCCCAGAAGTGCGTGGTCATCATTATTTAAGGGTGATTTTGGGTAGCTGATCATCAAGCAAACAATATCAAAACATTAAAAAAAAATTACCAAAAATTCAACAGACAAATAGTTCGACTAAAAAGTTCCGAAGAAATGACTTTTCAAGCAAGTTGTTACACTTGGTGGCATTTACTTTTGTTCAATCACGGGTTTGATGTCAACAACTGCATCAGACTGCTTAAAAAGTAATTTGTTGGAACTTTTTACCCGTTTTTTGTGGTCAATTTTTCTTTTGTTTTGCTTTTTTTTCTTTAATGTATATCAGCTAGGTACCTTAACAGCACCCTCGAATATGATCACGCTCTTCTGGAACAACTTGTACATACCGATGTACCGCTCTCAACTCGTGTAAGTCGATTTTTTATTTTAGATTATATTAGATTATCTAAAATAAAAATAAACTATGTATGTGGTATCTATTATAATAATAACACCAAACATAAATATACTTACAATCAGCGGCTTAGTCAGCTTTTCAGAAATGAACTGCCTGTGCGAGTAGGCTCCGGCAGATTTCTCCGAGGTTCTCAAGCTGTAGGGTTGCGGCTGCCGACTTATGGGCGAAGGCACTATGGTACTCATGGACGAGCTCGGCGCGGCCCCGCTGTCGTTCTGAGTGTCGAACATCTCCATACTTGTGTCGTAACGAAGAAGCAGCTCCTGCAAGAAATCGTGTAAATAATTTATCTCGTCGTATGTGGGGTCGAGTTTCCTGGTCGGGCGCAGTGTTGCAACTAGGATTTGGAAAATTTGTCAATCCGTCTGCTCTCAAAGCAATAGTAGGTACAGAACGGGCTTCCTCTTCTTCTGAGCTCGCCCATTAAATTGTATTCTCGAACGAGACAGAGGCCATCAAGTGGCTCGGCACGAAAAAAAAAAAATTGGTGAATAACTAAATTTGACAGTGACACCGCCGGTCGGGGCAGAAGGTGGTTTTGTCCAAAGTGGAATGAGTGGGGCAAAGAGAATAAAAACTGTGGTTACATGTAATCTTTCATAATCGACGGTGATCTTCGTCCTGGCCACCAGTTCGGCTCGCAACTCATCAACCAGGTACGCCCAGTACTTATTGACCCTGGCGTAGTCTCCGAGTTGTTGACGAGGGAGGTAGGACATGATCCTCTTTCCCACGGATGACGGTAGCAGTTGCACCTGAAGGATCAAAGCATTGATGACATCGGAACTGTACAGTGGGCACGAAGCACGAATGCTATTTTTGAATGCGGCGTTAGTCTAGCCTTACTGATTACCGTAAATTGCTTGATATTTTGTGACGTTGACGAATTGATCAATTTCCATTGCCCGTGTAAGCGCACCTTTTCTGTGTTTTCTTTTACATTCATCGTCATATTTCATCCAATTTACACAAAGTTTAATGAATTATACATATAAACGAACCACTCCGTCTATTTGTGATATTGATTTTGTCGCGTACAGACAGACAGACAGATGCAGCGGGGGATTTTGTTTTATGGTATGTAGGTAGTGCTTAGTAGGATTTCAGTAGGAAACTAACAAAGTCCACAGTTTCAGTAATTTCAGGTTTCGGTCGGTTGACTTTCCAAATCTTCCTTTTTGTGCCATCGTTGAAACTCATCTCGAGTTCCTCCATTTTTAAATTATCGCGTATCGATTTTATTGTTCCATTCCACATGGTTAAGTTAGCGTCCAACTGTGGAAAATAAATACTTGTCAGAACTCTATTATACGGAAAGGAAAGAAAGCTACCTGAGATAGAGCACGCTTGCCTAGAAGTAACCTATTCACTCTTGACTAAAAGACTCCCAGGTTGTAGCTATCAGGAAACACAGACTCTGGCAAGGAAATATACTCCTTAGATGTACGCACAATGAATGTGGTCCCAAAACCTTTCTCAATCTTAAGAAACATCATGCAATCTTACAGTACTCCTAGCGTCTCGATAGAAATGTGTGCATTTTGTAAGTACGTTGTGGAGATCCCTATCTCCTTTTGTAAGGTATCCTTGGTGATGTGGTAAGGTCTTTGTCTCTGTCATCTATGACCTAGACTAGAGTCAAGAGCAAACTCATCTCAAATTAAAAAAAAAAAGTTTTCCCTAAAATATCGCTTCTAGCGATAAGGCCATATGTAATATTCTCTTCCTTTTTTACTATGTCAGGTTAATGTCGGAACATATTAAAAAGTTTTCCATTCTTTATGGGTCAATATGCTATAGAAATTTTTAGACTGACGCTTCGACTCCGCGTTTAAGTTCCTTGTCCTCAAGCGTCTTGTTAATTAAATAGGCCAATAATTGGTTTATGAATTAAAGCGTCACCAACCGCTTTTTGTGCCTCTGAAGTTGGTGCAGAGACAGCTTTGGCGTCACCTGATGCACTGGTATCATGGTTTTGTGATGCGTCCGTTCTGGATCTCTACAACAACAGCAAAATATACAGATAAGTCAGTAATGATGAACATAGTAAACAAGGCTTCTTACTGCACGAATCACTTGGTTGGCTTACAGCCAATTTTCTCCGAATCTACTGTACAGATTCTGTTGAAATATGTATCCCAAACACGGAAGCGTTACGAAAATAATAAAAAATTGAGCATGGATGTCACTTTTGGGGGTACAAACTAGAAAACTTAAAAAAAAAGATTTTTCCGACTGTGCCGTGTGAAATATCAAATGGCTGGAAAGGGCTTTCAAGGTGAAGGTTATATTTTTTTTATAATTAAAATAGAATTAGTTATAAAAAAAAATTGATTAAAAATGATCATTCCGTTCATCCGATTCATCTCCGTTATACAACGACATAACCTCATCTGGTTTGGGCTCGTATGATTCGCATTGACGAGTACTTTGGTCCTAAATGGTAACCATGGTTTGATGATGAAGCAGGAAGGTGGCCATAGGATCTCCGTAACAGAACGACGTAACCGCATCGAGTTTGGGTTCGTTTGATTCGTCTTGATGAGTACTTTGGCCCTTGATAATATCCATGCAACACTATCAGATTTGGGAAAATAAGTTCGTTCCATTTGTTATGAATATGAATTCTATTAAACGAAATGGATAGAATGAGAAACGTCAATTCATTAACCAGCAATTTCATAACTAATATGAACAGGATTACTAATTAAATAAATGTAAGCTGTTTAAACAAAATATAATTGACATAACACTTTGAAGTGCTCAAAAAATCACATATGTGTGCGTACTACGAATTACTACGGGATATGGAAAAACACCACTACGCCGTAAAAAATTCCGAATCATAAATACTAAAAAGTTAAAAAAATATACTTATTTAAATAAAGAAAAAAAAAATTTCAAAACAAGCTTTTATTACGGGGGTATATGTTAAAAGCGTGTTACATTTTGTCGGCAAGAGAAATAAATAAGGTGTAACGCGCTTTTATTAAAAAAAATTAGATATATTATGTATCCATAAAATGGTATATTTCTTATCAGAATTAAAATTATTTTAAACTTTTTAGTTCTTTTTTTATTAACAAGTTATAAAAGTTTGTTACTTGTTTTTAATATTTTTTATTTATTTATTTATTTAACAGTTTATGTACACACATTTAACAAATAGATAAGAAGAAGGGAATAGAAAAATAGGTACAAAGGTGATGCTTATTTCTAAAGAAATCTCTTCCAGCATACCTGCGAAAGGAGAGTCGAATAAAAGAAGAATATTTTTTTCATTATTTGTTTTATTTTCCGCTAGGTGAAAGTTTATATTCCGTTACAACACAAATTACCAACACGACTAGCTTTGAATGTTTTAGTGTCTTCCACTAGTTTCATCGTGTTTCGCAACTTTGAAAAAAAATATGTTTAATGGAGTGACTATGTCAATTTGGTTCAATGCATTAATTTTGTTTGAAGTTACATCATCTAGTACCTGGATGACTGAGCTTTGCTCGGTTTTTTTTGGTAAACGTTTTCTATAAATGAAACCTACATAGCTCTGGTTAGGAATTCCAAATTCGAGTTTAGACAGCTATTTACTCATGCATTTTTGTTTCGAAAACCATAATTCATTTGTTTTTTCCCTCTTTTGTATTTTCTCTTTGCGTCACTCTGTTTACAAAATGGAAAACGAAATATTGCGTTATTTACGAGTACGAGTTCGACCGTGGTACCAGTGCTGCAGAAACGGCTCGAAGGATTAATGATGTGTATGGCGGCGGTGTCGTTAAAGAAAACACAGTGCGTTTTTGGTTCCAACGTTTTCGTTCTGGAAATTTCGACTTGCAGAACAAGTCTATCACAAATTCTAAGTCCAATAAATTAGTCACCTGAATTGAAACACTATTTTTTTGGAATAGGTTCCTACTTGTTATGGACTGTTCGAAATACAACCGCAACACACGTCATAAGTGACACCTAAAATACATGAAAACCGAAACGAATATAGGGCGCTACACGTCATTATCTAAATCGTACGATGGTCGTGACGTTCTATCTCAAAATCATCGAAAAGTTTCCATATACGACTAGAAAACTTACAAAAATAAGCATGATTTAAATACTTTTTATTCGTTTTCTCCGTTTAGCAGCAGTCTTAATAGCTTCGTCTCGCTGATGGTGGCGCGTGTATCGGATCATTCAGTTCCCTTCAAAATGGTTGAGCTAAATGGTGCTGATGCACGCGTCATGTTCGTGAACGAGCGCCGTCAGAGGAGATTGGTCATCCCTTAGTTGCCACTGGCTCATTTTAATATTTGATACTGTAAATTGTTTTTTCTTTCTTTACATTGCTCTCATACATAGAAGCAACAAGACTAATGTAACCAGGATATTTGTAAACATAAAATATTTTAAAAGAGTGTCCGTGGAGTTTCTTGCACGTTATTTGATCTACGCTTTGGAACGTGTAATAGAAATATCTTCATGTTTCAATAAAAAAGAAATAGCTTCATGTTTTTGACGGACTGACTTTGACAATTCAAAAGTACCTGTTAATGGTTTATTTGAAATTAATGCTTTGACTTTGAGTTAGACTAAAAGTGTTCACAAATGAAATTCTGGTGATTATTGTTGCGACACCGTCGAAAGAGGGCTCGTTCATTCAACGTCCACGCAGCGGTTTAAGTTAAGCTCTTCTCAAAAACAACTTCGTTTACTAACAGTGTATCAATCAAGGCTGTTGCAACATTCATCATATCTGACAACGATACCGGAATATATGCAGCTGCAGGAAGTGATATTATTGAGATTTTTTTTGAAAGCCTCAACAAGGAGACCCGTTCCATGGAAACATTCTACAATACAAGATGACGACACACTTTACTATGGCAGTGCTATCAACTGCTACGCTGATACGGAGTGACTTCATGGTGCATCATTAAGAAGATTCGGAATTACAAAAACTTTGGTCTTCTTAACGCAGGTTTAAGAAACATCTTTATGGTTTACTGGCGTACCATTCATATTATTTACCCTCCGAGTTATCGCAAATCCGATCCAATGTAGGTATGCTATTAATGTACAGTTTATAAAAATATATGCAACTAGCGCGCGGATTTAGTAGACCGTACTCCACAAACTTCAAAGCCCGCTCTACACCTTTTAGTTTTGGAAAGTTAAGCAAATCGATTTCATTAATTATCCAGCTATTTCTGCTGCTGATTCAGTAATAATAATAATAATAATAATATATCCTGGGACAACTCACACACGGTCATCCGATCCCAAACTAGGCAGAGCCTGTGCTATGGCAACCAAACAACTGATAAACATACTTATATATTTCTAAATACATACATATTATAGACAAATTACACCCAGACACAGAACAAATCATCATGCTCATCACACATAGATTTGTCCTGGGTGGGAATCGAACCCACGACCTCCGGCTAAGCAGTCAGGGTCACTAACCACTCGACCAACAGGTCCAGTGGTCTCTGGATCAGCGCAACTATCCACCCCGTTTACCTCGTCAGGGGTTGTTTTTGCAAAAATTTTGGATCTGTTTCAATAATCCCACTTTTAGTTTGTTTATACCAATTCCCACGTAAATTGAAGTAAGCAATTAATGTCCTCCCCTAAAACTTCATCACCCCTTTTCGCCCTTTAAGAGTTTCATTTCCAAAAAAATCAAATAATTGTTATTCTTTTTTGTTTTTCATCCAAATCATTAATGCAATGTTCCAACTTCATGGGACCAAGCATTAAGATTCTCTCCAGTTCGCTCAAATCGCAACAATTTTCTTACTTAGAGCATTTTTATACCCGTCGTAACTTTGAAACGAAAGGTCCGATTTGAATAATTTAAAGTGTAATTTGCATGTACATAATCAAACTTAATATATATTACATTTAAATGGATAAGGATTTAATATCTTGATATCAAAATCATCACTTTTTCTTTCCAACTGGGCTTTGATTGAATAATTTTAACAAAAAGCGGTCATTGTGACTTAACCATAATAGTTAGACATAACTATGATGAGTACTTTGATTATTTAGTACATTATTCTTATATCATCAATAGTTTTCGCAGCGCATGCGATGAAAGACATTTTATGACATTTTTTTTACACCTTGGGTGAATGAATTCAAGTTTTAGTAGGGATCCCTAATTATTTCTGGAATTAAGTATAATCTATGTTACTCAGTGAAGATGTAGCTTTCTAACGGTGTAAACATTTTTAAAATCGGTTCAGTAGTTTTTGAGCCCAATTGAAACAAACAAATCTTTCCTCTTTATAATATTAGTTAAGATAACAAAGAAGAACCAATGCGTGATATTTATGTTTCACGAAATATTAGAAAAATATTTAAAAACAAGGTTGATTGGGAAAATCTGTCAGTTTCGGGTAAATTGATCCTCTGCTAAAGGAATAAACTAATCAGTCATTATGATAACACGTCAACACGTTTTCCTGTATGTCGATGATGACACAAAGGAATACCTAAATATAAATGCTAATTATTTATACGAATTATGAAAATTGCATGTGTTTTAGTTTTTACTTTCCCTTTTACGCACCTATATTATGGTTACAATTAAGTATTTAATAATAATTGTATTTTTTTAATAAAATTTTTAAATTAAGTATTTAAGTACTATTTCAAATTGTTTCCTATATGCTTCCTTGAGCTGCAGATATAACCGGTTTAACGTGCACAGTGTGCAGTTGTACACACACCCTCGAAGGAGGACATGTGCGTCAACTCACTCGGTAGTGTTTTGAGTCAAACTAATACAAATTTGTTCACTAAAAGTGAATCAATCAAAACTGTGAATTACTCAAAACTGTGCAACAATCATCATGTGTGAAAACGATACCGGAATACGTAGTGATAGTGTTGACAATTTTCTCAAAAGCCTCGTGAGGGAGACCTGTTCTATGGAAATATTCTACACCATCAAGTGGACTACAAACTCCACTATGGCAGTGCTATCAACTGCTACGTTGATATACGGAGTCACTTCATGGGGCATCATAAAGAAGTTTCGCAATTACAAAAACTTTGTCATTCTTAACGCAGTTTTAGCAAACATCCTAGGCTGTTTAATGATGTTCCATTCATATTATTTACCCTCTGAGTTGACACAAATGAAGTCCAATGTATTTTATGCTTTTAGTATAATGTTTTTAAAAATATACTCAATAACAGTGAGGAATCACTGTGTGATAGTTATATGTCATATGTTTTACGTAGACATTGTACATGTTTTCAATGGATATGTCCAAAAAAGCTATTTGAAAAGTAGCCTCTTTATTTGGGCAGCATCACTTATAACAACATCAATAAATATCTTTGGTGCTTTTGTAAGTTTAGTGATTTTAGAATCAGTTAAGTATTTCATCAATTTGACATTAATTTTGTTGGATTCACCTGTGATATTAAACTGCGTACTTTACACTGCAATTGTGTGTTCACTTTGGCGTAATGGAAACACTAGCGTAAATACAGCTACCAGCAAATGGGTTCGACTGTACATCACCACTGTGATATTTCTACTGAGTGATCTCTTACTGTTATCTGTATATTTTCTATCGTATCTTCATTACATAAAAATGACTGATCGACATTTCTTGTATTATATGCAACTGTTCATACATCACTTTAACCCATTAATACTGAACATTTATTTGTTTGTTTTAAAGGACAATCGAGAAATGTGGTACGATTTTTATGTGCATAAATTCAATCAAAGAAGTGTGAATCGAAATATTAAAAAGCTTGATAATGTGTCCGAGCTTGCTAAGAGCTTGGTGGTTTGAGATGTAATGTTAATCGTTTAGTTAGAACTTTCAATTTGAATAATTTTGTTCTAGTAAATAGTCCAAGTCATTCATGAATGTAAAACTTTGTAAATACGTTTAAGATGCTAGTAAAGTCTTGATTTTTGCATAAATCTGTTTTAGATTCAGAATTCTTTTCTTATGTAAAAGCAGTTTATAATGCCTGAGTTTTAAATAAGTTCATTAATCTCTTATTAAGTCCTAATGTAGAATTGTTGCGACCAGGCTAAAATAAAGTAAAGATGCCAGCACATCAAGCTACAATAATCTGTCAAATTTCTTTAATAGATTTTTAATTTTATATCTAGTGTTTTAGGTTCAAGGTTGATTGGGAAAATTTGACAGTTTCGGGTAGCTTAATGTGCTGGCATTTGTACCTATTTAATGTTGGTTTCACTACCACTAGATAAAGATTATACATGGAATGGTTTTGAGATACATAGTTGGAAAATTTAATTCTATTCAAATTCTTGGTAGCCGTAAACCTCTTGTGACGGTTTAAAATTTGTTTATCCGAATGGAACATTACCTCCTTGGAAAAACGAAATTGCGAACTCAGCATTAATTTATGGTATAGGTGATGATACGAATGGATGGCACTGAATCGTGATGGCTTATAATGAGCCTTTTCAGAAGACTGAATTACGCTTAAGTTTCCCTGTGTGATCAAATCGAAAATGAAGGGATCTGCAGAAGAACTAAGGTGACCGTCACAGCCCTAAGAAATGCTAAACTTAGATAGTCCTGGATATGGGCTCATTACTCGCAGATCAGAGATCAGAGAAAGGTTATGAAGTGGCGACCGCATATCAAAAGATGCAGTGTTGGAAGGCCTCCCACAAAGTGGACCAATGATGTTGGCAGCCGCAGGATGTGAGAAGAATAGAAGCTGTCGACGTGGCGACGCTTGGGGAACTATGTCCATAGTTGTCGTCTGAAATGATGATGATGAACTGTTGAAAGAAGCCTTGATTCATCCATAAATAAAATATAATAAATATGAAAGTAACTCTGTCTATCTGTTTGTTACCTCTTCACGTCTTAACGACTGAACAGATTTAGATGAAACTTGGCACGCGCGTAGGTCATGTCCTGGAATAATACCTAGGTACCTACATACGAGTATAATATTTTTTATCCCGGGAGAAAATTCCCTTGGGATAATTTTCGACTTTCAAGCGGGCGAACTGTTGGCAAAAGCTCGTCTTTTATGAAATAGGAAATAACAAAAACTGTATGTGTTACTGGTATTTTCCTTATGAATCTATTGGTGACTCCAAATGTCACTTATTTTAGTCCTTGGTTCCTAGCTGTATTTGGCATGGTTATAAATATATTAATAAAAAAAATATCTTTATTTTTTTCTACCTTTACCAGACGGGAGGTACCTCCCGTCTGGTAAAGGTTATGGGGGTAGGTTATGTTAAGGGGATAATTTATTTTAGTCTATCGAACGCTACTACAAAATATGTTATTACATATTTTGTGGTAGCGTTTGATAGGTTTCTCAAAAATATTGGGGGTCACCATTTTTCTATTTAGAGTTCAGTTCGCAAAATATTAAGCTTTACAGTGTTATTGTTTGTTACAGTCGTGTGTGTGTGTATGTGTGTGTGTGTCCTTCTATCAACCAAACAGTTAATTGAGTAAGAATGTGAGAAGTACACGATGTTAGTATATATGTCACTGGAAAATAGCAAACTCCGTAAGATTATAAAATGTCTTAAGAGATTGTAAACTCTCGATAAATTGTCATCTTAACATTTGGAATACATTTTTACGCAATAAAATTTGATAGTCTATAATCTCAAGTCATTCCAAGCAATTTCCGAACGCATACAACCCTAATCTCTTCAAAATTAGAGTAAACAGGCTTCTTCTGGGTAAGCTCGCTCCATCGTCGACTTTGTCTCTGGTATCTATGACCTAGACTAGAGTCAAGAGCAAACCCATATTAAATAAAAAAATATTTTTTTTAAAATCGCCCACGAGCGATTTAGTTGCCCAGGAACTTTTTTGTCTCTGTCGCAGTCTTCTCGCTGAAATTTGGACGATGCGCACGTTGGAGCGACAACAACACTACTTTCCTGTAAAAAAAAACGTATTCATAAACATGGTTTCCGGTTGTGGTATGTGCGCTTGTTCTAAGAAACCGAAGACGACATTGAAAAGGCAATATTGGGTGAATCCATTGTGGAGTGACAGACTAACATTAGGAAAATTTCATACATAGATTAGAAAATTGGGAACATTTCCAAAAACAGCTTTTCTCTATTTATATTTTTTAATTTTAGAAAGTTTTGATGAATTGTGCAGAATTTTGGCATGGCATCGCTCATCAAGATACAAATATGCGATTGGCTGTCCCACCAGAGGATCAGTCTATTATGATTATCTAGGTATGAGGGTTCCTTGCCTCAGTCGGCATAAAAGGAACCCTTATAGGATGACTTTGTTGTCCGTCTGTCAAAACCCTTTTTCTCAAGAACTTTTTTTAGAACAAATAGAGTATTCCTGATTTTAGAAAGGGTAAACAAGGAGTACAGTCTTAGAAACAAAAGAGTAATTATATTACTTATTGTTAAAACCTAACTTTTGTTGTTTTTTAACTAATTGTACGACTACTAGAGAATTCCAATTAAGCCATGAATTTCTTTTATCACCAATTTGAAATAATGACCGAAAAAACAAAGTGCAGGCCTGCACCTACGGTGGCCGCGGATCGTAGGTTCCTGTATGCAGCGAGGGATTTAAGCTAGCCCAAGGCAAATACACTTTTATCCCTGAGGAGCATACTCTACTTTTCACACCTACTGCGAGAAAATTGTGCTCAAGCCATGAAGAGAGGGGGCTGTACAACGCGAGCGGCGCGCGCCGTTTTCTATTCGCGCGTCCTGTTTATTAAGCAAAAAAAACGCTATGGCCGATAGTGAAAGTTTTTGTTTAATAATTCATAAATACGTTAACCAATATACAATATTTGCAAATATTGAAAATACAAAATAACCTGGTTGTGGTGATTTGAAGAATTATTTTTTGCGTTTATTGGAAGTGCAACCGCAGCTCACGTACACAGTACCTACCACCTGAATTACGAAAGCCGCAACGTTTAATTCGTTTCTTCATGAGCAAATCAGTTTATAGGTTATTTTAATATTCAATCTTATTTTAAGATAATACAAAACCACACCATAATATCTACTGTGAAAAAGGATTGAATCCATGATGCGCAGAGTACGTGGGAGCGTCAACGGCATTCTGGGGGTCATTAGTGATAAGCCGTGTTGCACCATCATGGCGTATTGGGTGCATGTACATATGCATGTACCCGGTGCGTCAATTGAGTGCAACAGATATATGAATTTAAAAAAAAACTACTTTTAATATTTTTGTACAAACATAGCTTATAAGTTTGTATAATACTAACATAATATGGATCAAGGTCTGAATTAAAGTACTTTTTTTTTACCGTTTGTTCAGAATCAGTGACAAAATCGATTGCAGTAATTTTACTCCTTTTCAATATTTTGTCCTAAAAATATTATTATGGAGGTCACAACGGCAACGCGAGCGCACCCCACACCACCGCCATACTTTAGTAGCCCGGATACAAGAAGGTCGAGATAATGTATCACCACCACATGTACCTTTGTGATTATTTAGGATACTTACATTCTTGTTATGTTGTACATGTAACCAGAAAATTATAGACTCCGTAAGATTGCAATGAATCTTTATTAGATCATAATTTCTCGATATTATGAAAAAAAAAAAAATATATGATCATTCGGTTAAATACCATTTAAGGTAAGCTAAAGTAATAAAACAATCACTCATATTGACAACAACAATCGTTTTCCCTTTTTGTCGATTATGTATGACACACAGGAATCCTATAAACCTACTATCATAAATGTTTTAAATAATATTCCCTAAATGTTTCCTTGTCACGCAGTTAAAATAATAGGTTTAAATCGTTGACTATTGAGTTTCAAATGATTTTATTGTTACAAAAGCCTTGAAAGGGGTCGTACGTGCACGGTGGTGCACGTAGTGTTAGTGGTGCATAGTTTTTTTTTATCACTTATACGAAAATTTCGTTAACTAAATGTGAATCTATCAAAACAGTGCAACATTCATCATGTCTGAAAACGATACTGGAATACTTTCTTCTATCAAGAGTGATAGTGTTGACCACTTTCTCGAAAGCCTCGTGATGGAGGCCCGTTCTATGGAAACGTTCTACACCGTCCAGATGACCACGCACTCCACTATGGCAGTGCTATCAACTGCTACGCTGATATACGGAGTTACTTCATGGTGCATCATTAAAAAGTTTCGGAATTACAAAAACTTTGTTTTTCTTAACGCAGTGTTAGCAAACATCTTAGGCTGTTTAGTGGCGTTAAACCATTATTACATACCGATCGAGTTGACACAAATCAGAACCAATTTATTGTATGCTACTAGTGTACTATTTATTCAAATATATTCAATAACAGTGAGGAACCACTGGGTGATAGTAATATGCTATATGTTCTACACGGAGATTGTACAAGTTTTCAATCGACATGTCCAAAAGAAATATTTGAAAAGTAGCCTCTTCATTTGGGGAGCGTCTCTTATAACAACTTCAATTAATGTAACTGGTACTTATGTTAGTTTAGTAACTTTACAATCAGTTAAGTATTTCATAAATTTGACACTATTTTTGGTAGTTACACCTGTGATTTTGAACTGTGTGCTTTATATTGTAATTGTATATTCACTTTCGCGTACTACTAGCTCACACACATCTACCAGCAAATGGGTTCGCGTGTACATCGCCACTGTGATATTTCTATTGAGTGACCTCATACTGTTGTACGTATACGTTTTGTCGTACTTTTATTACGTAAAAATAACAGATAAAAACAAAATGTATTGTATACAACTGTTCTTACATCACTTTAGCCCAGTTCTAATGAACATTTATTTGATTGTTGTAAAGGAAAATCGTGAAGCGTGGTCTGACTTTTATGTGAAAAAATTTAATCAAAGACGTGTGAACCGCGATATCAAAATGCATTATAAAACTGCTGGCAAGCCTGCTGAGAGCCGACCGATGGTATAGGGTTAATTATTAGAACTTTCAATTTATTTATTTGTAATTAACTAGAACGATTAATATCGAAATATGAAAAAACATAAAAACCGGCCAAGTGCGAGTCGGACTCTCATACGAAGGATTCCGTACCATAAACCGAATTACCCTCCTTTGCGTCGCGCAGTCGGGTTAAAACACGTTTCTTGTACGAAAGCCGCCCCCTTAAATTTTCAATTTAATTTAATTTTTATTATTTATTGTTATAGCGGCAATAGAAATAAATACCTACACAGTGTGTGAACATTTCAACTGTCTACTTATTACGGTTCTTGATATACAGTCCGCTGACAGACAGACGGACAGTGTAGGTTTAGTAATAAGGTTTCGTTGGTCACCCTTTGGGTACGGAACCCTAAAAATGTACAGTCAATAAAGCTATTTGGTATGCAGGTAGCTAACTTGCAACTACTTTTAAACATTGTTGTGAGTGTGCTGAGTAGACAATTATTGTATGCCACACTGGTAAATATGTGAAGCTGAAAAAGTTATAATGCACACATTAGAAATAAATATTGGCAGTGCGTGGAAAAATGAATATTTTGCCTGTATACCAAATAGCTTTATGAACTGTACCTACCAACACATCGTTGAAATTTGTGTCATATACTCATAGGTAATTCAATACCTAATGCATGTTGTCTTGTAAGTAGTCATGACATGAATGTAAAATATTGTAAATATTCAAATTAATAAGTTCATTGTAGCTGGAGTGGATATCATAATAATACATAATTTTGTTACTAAGATTGTAAATTTTATTCTTTCCTTACACACTTGATTTGGAAAAATGTTTTAGTAACCCAAGAAGGAGAGTAGGTAATGTTTTTCAAGTGGATGTATGTCTATTAGGTACAGACGCCAGCATATATAGCCACAACAATCTGTCAAATTAATTTAATACATTTTGAACTTTATCGCTTTAACATACGGTTCAAGGTTGATTGGGAAAATTTGACAGTTTCGGGTAGCTTGATGTGCTGGCGTCTGTACTTTGGCAGACCCTGTAACCTTATTGCTTGATTGATTTCACTTATTGAATAACCTACAATAAAAAAAAAATCAGAATAAAGCCAGGAGGATAGCAATTTTTTTTTGTTTTTTTCCTAAAGATCATTGAAAGTAATTGACCAATTAAAATGGCGATGCCATGCCATTGTCACTTACATTTTTCTACAAAATTAAAAACGCACAATGATACTGCCATTTATGGGTAGAAGTCGTTCATAAACAAAAAATATCCTGAAATACGGTGCCCGAAAGTGCCAGCCAAAATGACCACAGATATAGTACCACCGCCAGCACATCAAGCTACCCGAAACTGTCAAATTTTCCCAATCAACCTTAAACCTAATTCTTCAGCGATAAAGTTGAAAATCTATTAAAGAAATTTGACAGATTGTTTTAGCTTGATGTGCTAGCGTCTGTACCTAAAGTGCCAGTTTAAATGTAAACCGCATCCGTTTTTACCGTTTGCCGAACTGACTAATTTTTATGTGACGCATCCGCGGTCACCGCGTATTAATAGAGTATTCGGCATAATTAAATAACGAATACGCTATTTTAAACCAAAAACGACTACGCCCTCGTGGTGGATTACAACCTATTCATAGAATAGAGGCCCGTGTCTCAGCAGTAGAAACGTTAATAACTGAGTAATCTGAAGCTGAACGATTGTGGTGGCAAAAGCAACGCTTAAAGCAGGCTTGTTATGTCGAACAGTGGATGTCTTTTAGCTGAAATTCTAAAGGTGAAAGCTTGGATGGATGAACGAAGGCATGGATGGATGGAAGGATGTTCTGGGAGGTAGCGTTACAAGTCAAACTAAGCCGGCTGATGTTGACATCTACACTAATATTATAAAGAGGAAAAAAATGTATTTTTGTGTGTGTGTATGTTTGTAATGAATAAACTCAAAAACTACTGTGCCGATTTCAAAAATTCTTTCACCATTGGAAAGCAACATTATTAGCGAGTAACATAATCTATTGTATCCCCGTATTCACATGGGAACGGGAACTACGCGGGTTAAACCGCGTGACGTCCGCTAGTTGATGATATATGACTAATAACGGCCGGTTTCAATAACGTTTCTACCTTTATCCAACAGACAGTAGGTAGTTGAAACGTCATGTTTGCCTTTCAAATATGACAGTTGGTCAAAGGTAAATACGTTATTGAGACCGGCCGTAAGTGAACCGACTGCCAACTGCTCAAGTAGTGGTCGGTTTGGGTGTGCATAAGTCATAGTACGCCGGCTGAAACGTTTTTCATAAATAGCTGTCACAATACAGAGCTATTAAAAATCGTCAGCTGCATGGTGGAAGGGGGGACTATGCGTCAGCTTCCGCATGAATTTGTAAAAAAACACGTAAAATAAAGTTATAGTACGCCGAATGAAATTTAACTGATTGTTTAAATTATTAAAAGTACGAAAACAACAATCAGCGGCGTGGGTAGCGATGGAAAGACCGTCAGCTGAAGGTTAAAGATTCATGACCTATCCGAAAAGTATCAATTACCTTTCCAGAGTGGACCAGATTTTTCATCATTTGCAGTTTTTGATCGAGAGACAGAAAATGTACTTAAAACTTTCGCTGACTTGAAAATAACCCAATATAGATATGGTTTTCGGGTTCAAAATCGTTGCAAATCGGCTCTAGCAAACCCCATTTCAAGGAAAGCACTAAATTACTAGTCAGCCTGTATATGTGGCATACTCTTGCATATTGTGAGGAACACAAGTTTTTGAATCGGTATAACTCAGAAATGGTGATTCAAAAAGTCAAAAGTCAAAACGTTTATTTCAATTAGGCCATTAAACGGCACTTTTAAACGTCAGCATTTACAGTTCAGTAAAATAATAATATTACATTAATAAAGTGACTCTACTGTCCATTCGGAAAGGTAGATTCATATGGAGAAGAACGGACAAGAAACTCCATAGTTACTCTTTTTAAATAATGATTTACAAAATTTGGTATACAAAAATTAATTTAATATTATGTGAGGACGATACACCCAGAGTATGCTACTTATAAGAACAAAGTATTACCAGCAGAGGTTAACTTATTCATTTTCTAAAAAAAATTAGGTAAATGGTACTCACATATTTACAGATAATCTTAATAACCATTAATTAAACAGAAAATTAAAAAAAAAAAAAGAAACAGTATACCTATCTATAAAGTTAATAAATCAACCAGTTTGATTTTGACTACACCCTTGATTGTCCTATGGAGCAGGACCAGCATGTTTCCAAGCATTCTTATCCTGAATGTAATCTTCTAATTTGTAATATGTTTGTTTACAAAGTGTACTTTTAACATGAGTTTTAAATTTTCTTTCATTTAGTTCTAATATGTCAGAAGGTATTTTGTTGTAACATTTAACACAATACCCCATGAAAGAAGTGTGGACTTTAGCTAATCTAAAAAATGGTTGATCTAATTTGTCTTTATTTCTAGTATTATAATTATGTCTATCACTAATTTTACTAAAAAGATGTCAATTTTTTCGCACATACATAATATTTTCATAAATGAATTGGCAAGGGACTGTCATAATATTAATCTTTTTAATAAGTTCCCTAAGAGAATCACGGCGACGGAGATTTTAAGGGCTCTGACAGCTCTCTTTTGTAAAATAAATATGGATGCAATGTCAGCAGCCCGACCCCACAGCAAAATACCGTACGACATAATGCTGTGAAAGTAACTAAAGTAGACCAAACGTGCGGTTTCTACGTCTGTTAACTGTCTTATCTTTCTAACAGCATACGCGGCTGAGCTTAGACGACCCGCAAGAGATGTTATATGAGGCCCCCATTGTAATTTCTCGTCCAATGTGATACCTAGGAAAACCGTCTGATTAATGAACTCCAGTTTTTCTCCATTCAATATGATGTCACATTCGCTACTTTTAACATTTGGTAAAGAAAATCTAATACATTTAGTTTTTTTTTTATTTAAAACCAAGTTGTTTGCCGTAAACCAATTTTGGACCTGATGAATAGAGCTATTGACGTCGTCAAGATTTTGTGAACGTCGGTCTATTTTAAATATTAATGATGTGTCATCCGCAAATAACACCATCTTTGGTTGATTTTTAAGTAATTGGGGCAAATCATTTATGTAAACTAAAAAAAGGAATGGACCCAATATTGAACCCTGAGGAACGCCCATTGTCGTTTCCGACCCTATTGAGTTTACACCGTTTATCTGAACTTTAACCTGTCTGCCCATCAAGTATGAACTAAGTAAACCAAGGGCTCTATTCCTAATCCCATAGTGCTCAAGTTTCAACAAAAGCGTCTCATGGTTAACGCAGTCGAACGCTTTCGAGAGGTCGCAGAATATTCCAATGGCATCTTGCGACTCTTCCCAGGCGTTAAAAATGTTCTTTATTAGGGTGACACCGGCGTCAGTTGTACAACGCCCTTTGGTGAAACCGTACTGGTGTTCATGAAAGATGGAATTTTTATTAAAGTGACGTAACATCTGACTAAGCATTAACTTTTCAAACACTTTACTGAGAACTGGCAGAATTGACACCGGCCGATAATTGTTGGGTTCTTGAGAATCACCCGATTTGAACAATGGAACGACTTTACTGTGTTTCATGAGATCCGGAAATACTCCCTTGTCTACACTAGTGTTAAATATGACAGCTAAGTAGGGAGCAATAGTTTCAATGATAGATCTACAAACTTTTACAGATATTCCCCAAAGATCTTCTGTTGATTTAATTTTAAGATCTTTAAAAGCTTTTATAATGGCCTGGGGGTTTGTATGTTGAAACTTAAACTCCGATGGGCATACCTTTACATTCTTTCTAAGTAAGTCAGCAGCGAGCGTGGATGACGAGTTGAGAGCTTCTGTAGTTTTAAGAGGAATATTGGCAAAGAAGTTATCAAATTCCTGAGCTACCTCTGCGTCCGAGTTTATTTGGCCATGTACAGTATTTAAATTAAATTTAGTTTCACGCTGTTTTTTCCTACCTGTTTCGTTATTTATTATTTTCCAAGTAGTTTTTATTTTGTCGTCTGCTGATTTTATTTTATTGCTAATATGCAGAGCTTTTGCTGTTTTGCATACACTTTTATATGTTTTTGAATATTTTGCAACATACTTATGAAAACTTATATTATTCATATGCTGCTTCAGGCCATACAGTTCATATAGCTTTTCCCTGCTTATACGAATGCCTGGAGTTGCCCAATCGCTAAATAAGAACTTAGTGTAAATACTTTTAGATTTTAGAGGAAAAGTGTCATTAAATTGCGTGTTTAATATAGAAAAAAACTCGGCATAGAACTCATTAGGGTCGTCTATGTTATTAAAACTATGAGCACCTAGTTTACTAGCCAAAGTATTGTTTAGTTTTTCCAAATTTTTATCTGTAATTGGTCTAAATTTTATTAGAATTTTTTGCAAAGGAATGTAAGTGCAAAACGTTATTGTTTGTCCGCTGTGATCAGATGGTAACTTATTAACAATTTCTTTATGTAAGTAATCACAATTACAAAATATATTGTCTATACAAGTTGAAGTAGAAGCTGTCACACGGGATGGTTCAGTAAAAACATTTGACAAATTAAATGAATTAAAAAGACTCAACAACCTGATAGTATTCGAGTTTGTTTCTAATAAGTTAATATTAAAGTCGCCACAAATAATGAGTGTTTTACTACTAGTACTTAATTTTTTTAACACCTCTTCCATTACAGTATCAAACACAGGTAGATTCTGGTAACTCGGAGGTCTATAGACACATACCACAACATGCTTATCAAGCTCAACACAGGACAATTCAATGGTGTGCTCAACCGACAGTTTAACAATATCCTTTCTTTCTTCCTTCCTCCTTTGATTCTTCGGAAAAAGAGTATTATAAACTTTTTTATAGTTTTTTTTTTGTCGGATAGGGGATTGATAGGGACTTTTCACATTCCATTTAATGGTGTTCCAAACATTCGTACCAATTTTTATCTCTATAAGATGCAAATCATGGTTTTTTTTTTTTAAAGATGGGAAATGATCAAATGACTTCTTTCGCTCTGGGTGGAGCGGAAAGGCATGTAAGACTCTTACTGACTAAAACCCATCCGTGTTCCTTCTAAAGCCCTTGGCGTTTCAGGGCCGCGGTGACTCTTTCGAACAAATTCCGCAACCCTGGCAGGCTCTGGCCCTAGCGGGCCCCGTCTTCTATGCTGACATCTCTTTGAGGCGCGCGTGAAACACAACGCGCCATCGACGCGGGCCTGGTGGTGATCGGACAGCGAGCCACCCAACGCTCGCCGTCCGCAGGCCCGCATCATGGTTACTATGTCTATTTGACCGGACTATGGGATGGAGTGTGTTCCCTTGGGATAATTTCTGACATTCGCGCGGGCAAAGCCGCTGGCAGAAGCCAGTAACTTATAAATGTTATCTCATGGCATACCTGTGGCATAAACTGCGCGTTGACCACGACGCACTCCTGGATGCTCTTCAGCACCAGGTCCCGGTTACGTTCGAACAGTCGTTGTGCGAGTCGTAGCACCTCCCACATGACCGGCCCACCTGATACTGTTGTCAGCTCAGATAGTACCAGGGCTTGAGGCTCCTGAGAAGAGTCATAGGATCGATAAGTACAGCTCTGTAGAAACGAAAAATAAAGTGGGATCGTTTTATCCTTAGATAACTTAGGATAAAACGATCCCGCTTTATTTTTCGTTAAAATGATTAAAAGAATTGGCGAAAGATGTTTTAACTGTAATCTATATCTATACTAATACTAGTGACCCGCCCCAGCTTCGCCCGGATGTATATATATTTTTCAAAATTTTCTCAAGAACCTTCTCCTGATAATAACAAACACAACAATGAAATAATTAGCAAAATTGGTCCAGCCGTCCACGCGTGATGCCGTGACCAAGGGAAATAGGGATTCATTTTTATATGTATAGATTATAAATGCGAAAGATTTGATGTTTGGATGTTTGTAACTCAATCTCGTCAGAACTGCAGAACGGATCTTGATGAAATTCGGCACAGAGGTAGATTATAGTCTTTATCCCGGGAATATTGAAAATTATCCCAAGGGAATATGTTCCCTTGGTATAATTTTCGATAATAACGCGGGCGGCAGCTATAATACCCTTGTGTTATAAGTTTGAATTGTCCCAAAAAAAAGGCCATTGAGCCAAATTGACATAGTCACACATTGTTTTTTAACCTTAAAGCGGTCGCGCGGCGTCGAATCGACCGCACTGGATACATTTTCATTCATAAAATAAAGATTTCTAGTCACAAGTATTTCTCGTTTCTAGTAGCCTGTCATTAGTTCAATACGCATAAAAACTACTGCACTCCCTTCTTCTTCGAGCCTCCAGAAGGGAACAGAATGCATATGTTTAAGTGGCGGCGTAGGCGTCGAAACGACTACACGCGCCTGATTGTATTTTTTACCTTGACGACACGACTATTTCTGAAGTAATCTAGACTAGAGTTGATAATAAACAACGATACCAATTATTAGATCGTATTATAGCTAGTAAAAATTAAAAACATCTAAGTAAAACAACAAAACTCTCGAAGGAGAGACCTTTTTGGTTGGGCGTGCATAATATGTTAGTGTTGTCCTTTATTCAAAGAAAATGGTTTATTTTATTATTTTGTTTTAAAATTAAAACAATTTGGTTCCTAGCACAAAAATAGATAATTTCAGAATAAAAATAACAAATGAGTTTCAATTAATCGGTGTTCTAAATCCCTGAAATCTTCCGTAGGTCTTTTCGGTTACGCGCGACCGCTGCCGTTTCAAATAACCACGCGCCCGCTTGACGGTTAAGTGGGAACCCTCACTTGTCTCGATTATTAGTAGGCCTTTGCCCTGCACTTGAACAATTCGAGCTTATAATAATGCAAATCATAATGATACTTCTATGAGTAAAGGTCACTTAAACAAACAGTACCTGGATGACCGAGCTTTGCTCGGTGTTTTTTTTGGTAAACGTTTTCTAAAAATGAAACCTAGTTAGATCGATTTATCGCCTCCGAAACTACTAAATTTCATGAAAATTGTTACAGCCGTTTCCGAGATTCAGATTATATATGTACATATATACAAGAATCGCTTGTTTAAAGGTATTAGATAAATGATCTGCGGTATGGTGCACTAAAGTATGGCGTTGCCGAGATATTCGGATGCAAAGAAGAGTTGGAGCAACATTGCATTTACGTTTCTATGAAATACTAGCTCTTACCCGCTTGTGTTATGTTTGTGTTGAATAAATATTTTGTTCTATTCGATTAGATATTATTCATTACCTACATAACTTGAATTGAGAGAGGACTGTCGAGGTCGACCGCGGCGAAGGTGGTAGAACGATATGATCACGTTTGCGGGAAAAACATGGCAAGAGATCACACAGGATTTGGGGAGATGGGAAGAGAAAGGAAACGCGTAGCCCACCAGTGGGAAACAAATTAGGCTGGAAAAAAATCTTGAGATTGATGACCATCTTGATTATTTATTCGTATAGGTAGATAGAACTTCAAATATATCATGTTTTAAGGGTACAGTGGGTTTTAACTTGCTTTGATAAACGTTTTACTGCACATCATGAATACAAACGGGCTTAATGAAATTGCTACTGAAATTAAAACAATTCTGAATTCGTCTATACCTATTTGTCCCGCCGACTTTGTCACCACTGGTGACAATGGCTAAAACAAGTACAACCGAATGGAGAACCTCCTCCTTTTTTTTGAAGTCGGTTAAAAAAATCCAACTGCTCCCATTACAATGATGACATCATATGACACACTTTCTGAGTTGTCGGCACTGGTTGTTTTGCCAATGATGTACATATATAATATAATATATTATGTCACCGGAATATTGCAGACTCCGTAAGATTGTAATAAATCTTTATTAGATTGCAATTTCTTGATATATTATGAAAACAATGTATGACCAGAACATGTTCTCAAATGACACCATCACTATAGTAAATAAGAAAAATAAAGTTGAGCAGGTAATTTCAAATAATTGTAATATAATATGTTTATAAAATATATGATGGCAACCTGTACCTGCTTCCAGAGATTACCTCAGTGGTACAGTCAACAAAGCTATATGGAACCAAGTAAATCAGCAGTATATTGAACCGAAGATCGGCGTTTCATCGCTTCATCAAGTACTGATGAAGTCCCTAATACTTAATGCTACATCCTAGGTTATTACTTAGTGGTTGTTTTGTCGGTGAGGGGTATTTTTAAAGAAGTTTGTTTTTTTTCTCACGGTAATATTGGTGATGCAGTCGGTATTAGCGTATTTTTTACTTCTAATGCACACCTTACATCTCCACTTTTTCTTTGCTTCCGCATCCTTTATACGATACGTTTGTTCTGGGTACCCATCGCACTCCAATTCGTACCTGTTGTCACAGGCAGAACACAAAGCAGTACTGCTTATATTTACCAATTTCTTGCATTTATGGCATCTTCTTATTTATGTTTTCCACTGCACTGCAAATATTTATTTTTAATGTGTGCATTATAACTTTTTAAGCTTATGACATACGAGTGTGGTGTACAACAATTGTCTAATCAACACACTCACAACATAGTTGAAAAGTTCTTGCAAGTTAGCTGCCTGCATACCAAATAGCTTTGTTGACTGTACAAAAAGTCACTCTTTATACTAAGTACTAGTTTATATTATGCTAATACGTACCGGATCGAGTGAATGAAACCAAATGCGGTCGTTCTTCATGACTTGCGCAAGAGTTTGTGATGGCATGGCAGTTCTGTTGTGGTCCATCGGAACCTGGTCATAGCTGCTGTACACGTTTGGTCTGTGATGGAAATGTTCATGTTAGTAATAGACCTCCTTCTAACCCTTCGGAAAAATCCAGGCGTGATGATAGGTTTTATTTTATACAAAAATAACAACCCATCTTGGTCAGTCAACTATTCTTATGGATACCGTTGGATAAAGACATTCCCAAAGTTCTACAGCCGATGATTCTCCGTCTTCTACATCCACACTAGTGTTAATCTCCTAAGGTCCAAAGAAAATAAATGTTAGTTGTACCAGAACAAAAACTAAAAAGGCTTTTTTTTAAGGATGGGATTTCATCAAATTACGTCTTCCGCTCTGGGTGGCGCGGAAGAGTGTGTCGGACTCTTACTGACTAAAACCCATCCGTGTTCCTTCTAAAGCTCTTTGCATTACAGGGCCGCGATGACTCTTTCGAACAAATTCCGCAAAATGGCTAGAACGGCTTACTGAGATGACGGCTAATCTATAGGTACTAATATTATAAATGCGAAAGTAGCTCTGTCCGTCTGTTTGTTACCCCTACGCGTTTTCACGGCTTAACAGGTTTACATGAAACTTGACAAACGGGTATATCATATCATGGAATAGGGTACTTTTTTATTCTGATAGTGGCGAAGCAGAGCAGAGGCTAGTAGAAATGTATTGAAGACGAAGACATGGCACGCCAGGCTCAAACAAATTAGGAGAAGGGCTTTAAGTTCTTTTAATGATAATAAATACTATAGTAGGCGCCAGATAAATGTGGAATAAAGTATATTGACCTTTCCCTAATAACTGTTCATAGGTACCTGAACAATTAAATATGAATCGTTTTTCATTATTAGACAATGTTAAGGATCACGAGAGATGATGATTCGGGACAGCTTTGTGTCATTAATTCCGTTTTTCAAATTAAAAATTTCAATAATTGTAGGTGGGTCAATGACCGTTATTCCACGATTATCTGGCGCCTACTATAAATAATATTGCAGTAGTTTGAAACTTACTGGCAAACAGACATAACAGCGTCCTTTGGCCGGCAGTTCCACAAAGATTTGAGGAGTAGAGACAGTGTCCAGGCACTCTGGACGTCGTGGATCAAAGCCAGTAAATACTTCTTCTTGTTCGCGTAAGATATGCGCGCGAACCAGTACTTGGTAGCCAAGAGGTGCTTGCCGAATGTCAACGCCTCTTTCGAGCAGTCGAAATCACCTGTGACAGTGGAGATTAGGTTGAAAATTAAGAAAAAGGAAAAGGAATTTGCGCCAGGATTGACATACCATAAAAAATCGATTAACAAAACACGTGTTAGGAAGGCAAGAGTCACGTCCGAGCCAAACGGCCATCGCTCAGCATAATGCTGTGACTCTTGTGCGAGAATGAGCTCAGCGCTGGTGAAGTGTGCATGCAATCAAAAGTGACCTAACCTGACTAAATGTTTTTTGGCATCAATTATTTCATGATATGACATCCTCGCTGGTTAGGTAACCGGAGGCGGCCTGGGTTCGATATTCGGGCCGAGCCAAGTGTTGTTGAACTTACTCATCTTAAATTTCACAATACAGTTTCTGCCCGAATTCTGAATTTGTCTCATTTGATGGTAATAGGCTCTCCTGCAATCTTCAATGCTATACCTTATATTTCGCCCGATTTTTTAAGATTTAGAGACGAAATACTCGTACTACTCGTACGAAGGTAGACCTTAGTTTAACCCTTCACGAAATACAGGCGTGATGTAATGATTGTGATTATAATATTGTAATTATTCATGAACAAGAAATGAACGTGTAAACTAATTTGGTATCTTGCTATTTTTTAAACCTTAAAAAAATATTTATTTGTTTCAATGTCCATTAGTACCTAGTCTGATGAAATCCCTTGTAACACAAACGTGACATATCATCTTGTGGTAGTACACCATAAACTTGATAACAGTAGATAACATAATGACAAACATACCGCAAGTCATATCAGCCAAAATCAAGTCGTTGATAAGGTGCACCTGTTTCGTTAGTTCGGCAAACGAAGTCATCCTAACGGCTTAAAAAATTGCCTTTGGATATAATATTATAGGCTAAATGAACCTTTTATAAAACACTTTCGTATACTTGTCCAAAACCAAAACCGTCACTGTATGTCACTGTCACAGCTGTTTTTTTTCACACTATTAGGTACCTAAGTCATTTTTCATTGCCAGCACCTACAAAATTACAGTTACCTATTAATTAATTATGTAAAAATCATTCCTTTAAACAGGGTATGCTAAAAATAGTTGGCATCCATAAATTGTGTTGTTGATTGTTAGCAATTTACTTGCCGGCTGCAACAACAGGGTCAAGATTACGACGAGCACTACGCAGTTCGTATGCCTGTGTATGATGTTCCAGTTACGAATGTCCGGCGCACTCTGTCAGTCCGAAGCTGCCATGACGCGCGTGGACACGCGGATCCCATCACAAACTATAACAGTCAAATCGAGTGCGAAAAGTGCCACTTTCTGTAGATTCATCTCCGTCGTCACATTTGCAGCGTTCGTCGCTGTAGCATACTTCCTAATCAGAAGACCTAATGACTCGTTAGGCGATCCCTCAGATCAATATATTGTTAAAAACATCCCTAAAGTCTACACCCGGTTGGAAGGTGAAGTGGATCCTGAGGAGAGGGATGTGTTCCAAGGGTTCCGTACGTCGTTCCTGCCGCCCGAAGAGATAGTGCTTGCTCGTTCAAATGCGAGTCCTAAACGAGAATATTATGAGGGTAATGTGACCAGTGACATTCTAATATGGGGTTCTTCGGACAAACAGCATGCGATACCGACCAGGGTGAAACGAATGAGCCATTTCAGGTTCACCTCACAAGACTATGAGTAAGTTTTATAAAAGCTTTCTTTATACCCAACCTTTTATTGTGAGTAGAGTTCACCGTTGTGATACTCTACAGGTAAAGTTTCTTATTGAATACTTAACTGTTGAATTCAGCAGAATGTATTCACTTTTAGCAAAGAGAGACCTCATCGCATGCATAGAGACGAGGGTGGTGAAGATAGTGATGAAGAAAATGAGAGTGAGAGTGAAGCTGAAGAGGAATACGAGAATTCAGACTCTAGTGATCAGTATGACGATGAAGATAGAGACATTGAGAGGTAACCCCTTCTTACACACCTGTGAGTTCTTACTGGACTCACTTTAGTCATAGGTGAGCCATACAAGCCTGTTCTACTACAGTGTTCAGTTGAATCTGAAAATGAAATTTTGCAAAGTGCTCTATCAAACGCTTTTCAGGTTTTTTCATAGCATCGGCAGTTTCCTTACAATAAGTGGTTGCTATTTTTACTAAACTCGCTTACTATTGCAGCATACCTTTTGCCAATTTTTTCCATAATAATAATAATACAATATTCTTACATAGACACAGGGTAACAACTTCTGTAACGCTGTGCTTAAAAATGTAAACTGCGAGTGTTCTAGTACAAAATGAGATATTTGTAGTGCGACTTGACTAGTATAATAGCTTCTAAATTACATTTAAACTACTCATGCGAAACATGAAATGAACCGCTGCTCTTTGACTGAGGTAACCGACATGCGTCTGCCACACAAATTGTTCATAGTACTGGTTGATTGAATAGCATAGTTCGTCCGGAGATGCACGTGGACAGGGGCCCATTAGATGACGTTGTGGAGCAGGTCCGTGGCCAGCCTGAACTGGAAGAGGCCGAAATGATATCATCTGCACACATATACAAACCGTCCACGTCTTACGCAGGTATTTAATTTGTAAAGTACTCATAAATATGTGTAACTTTTCACTTTTCTGCTTTTTGGGATCGTATTCATCAGCATGATTTCTTCAATTCATTTTTTTTGACATCATCTGAATAGTCGATTCTTTTCTTGCCATCATTTAACCCTACCCTTTTAACAGTTATAACCATGCACATTAATACCAGAAACTTTTCTCATGTAATGTTCCTTACTTCTCCGGCAATAAAAAAAAACAATGGTTTACATAAAAGGACAGGAGACCAACACCACCCAATTTTGGATGGAACGTTATTCCTTAACTCAGAAGGTCAAATGAGTATTCCGTTCCACGTCTCTCACAGGTAATTCTAAAACCATTAATCAATTCCCCTGTCCATTGTATGATAGAGAGCTAAATCAATTCCATAACAGTTTGTACGTTCTGCCACGAATTATCCAATTGACTCTTGTCAAAAACGAGCCAAGGTTAGTCGTACTCGTACGACAACGAACAAGTAGTAACTACTTTGATTGTATAGGACTTAATTTGAACATCGCGAGTTCAGAGATATTAAACCTAAGTTATCCATTCAGGCATCCATGCATTTTGGAAGGGTCAAGGCGACAGAGATCAGATCAGAACTACACAAGCAAATATAATGAAACAATACATGGACGCCGAGGCAGACCCGTGTCACGACTTTTATCAGTATGCCTGCGGGAACTGGCCTGCGCTCAATCCTATCCCGGCTGATAAAGCAGGGTTTGTTGTTATAATTGTATTACATATATTGTTGTGTATTCAAGAAACATGCAAAATACTTTATGAGATTGTTAATTATTTTCAGCTACGACACCTTTGAAATGCTTCGAGAAAATCTAGACACAGTCTTAAAAGAATTATTAGAATTTAAAAGTAAAGATAAGATACCCTGTAAGTATCCAGGGTCTAATTTAGATTTAAAAGATAATTTCTTACTGACGCTTAAGCTTCCACACGAGGAGCCGAAGGCGCCTCGATCTGGAGTTTTGGATGGTATGGAATCTTATCCAAAAGATTTATATAATAACACCGCAGCTCAAGAATACCGATATGGTACTGCTGATAAGGAGAAAACACAAATCGTCTACCGCATTCGTAGATATTTAGATAAAAAATCAAAACAAGTATTGAAACCAATATCTAAAATTAAAAAGTATCTTTCTCGTAATCATAAACTTAAAAAACAAAGAATAAAAAGATTCTCAAAGCAATCTAACTCAGAATCTCAAAAGAGAGTATTTAGAAAAAAGTTTATAATTCACTCCAAACAAATACGAAATGGTAGGAGATTAATGGCATATAGAGCAAGATTTAAAAGACGAAGAGATAAGGAGACAAAATTTATAGAAAAAAAGACAATGCAAACAAAAACAACGTCGGCTGAAACGGGAGTAGCTTTGGAGGACGATGCATATAGCGTAAGATCTAAACGACAAAGAGAAAGGGAAACCACAATAACAGTAGGAAACATAAACATAATGGATACAACTACACAGTCTGCTGAAATAAGAGTGCCTTTGCGAGACGATGATGTAGCAAGATTTAAAAGGCGGAGAGAAAGAGAAACAACATTAATTGTGGGAAAAAAGATAATGCCGACAGAAACATTGTCAGCAAAAACCAAAGTTCCGTCCGGGGACGATCCAGCAAATGGTGATGCTGCGCTAAAAGCAAGATTCCTCTTCAAATCTTGCATGAACTATGGAATCCTTGAAAAGCGTGCGCATCAACCCCTGGTGGATTTGTTAGACCTCCTCGGTGGCTGGCCAATCTTAAACCCTAAATGGAATTCCAGAAAATTTGACTGGCTGGAATTAATGGCAAAACTGAGATTATATAATAATGATATTCTTATATCAGAATGGGTTGGACCTGATATTAAGAATTCTGATGAATTTGTTATTCAATTCGACCAAACAAGCTTGGGTACTGCCCTTTTCACTACTTTACTATTGAATTTACTTCATTTCAGAATAAATGATTAAGTACACGTGTCATTGCAGGATTGCCAACTCGAGATTATTTCTTACAAGAATCAAATAAAGTGTACTTGACCGCTTACAAAAATTACTTGATGAAAATTGCGATGTTACTGGGCGGTGATCCTGACCACGTTAAAAAAAGTGCAGATGAACTTATTGAATTTGAAATAAAGTAAGACTTATATTTCCTTATTATTTCGAATGCAAAATAGAATTTGTTGAGAACGTTTCACTTCACTCAGTCTTTTAAAATCAGTTTTTTTGACTTAGTGATGTTATTCTGTACCTACCTGCTTCACTGTGATTTTATTATGATTATTGTGATTTTACTTTTATGATTATATTATCGTGAGATTTGATTTTTATTTTGTTTTTTTTTTGGGATCTTGTTTTAATTTTATTTACTTTTTGTTATGGATACCTAAATCTGAAATAAACTTTTAATAATAATAATCAAAATATTGCAGATTAGCAAAGATCACATCAGCGCCAGAAGACAGGAGGAATGTATCGGAACTGTACCGAAGGATGCCACTCGGGAAACTGGAGGAGCTGGTGCCAGAAGTGAGGTGGACTCGATACCTGTGTATCGTGATGAACAGGACAGTTCACCCCAATGAAACTGTTGTCTTGTTTGCTCTTTGTTATGTTAGGGTAAGTAGCCCTTTACTATTAAATGACAAATATGAGTTGAGATTTTTTTAAATATCTAGGTGTGATTACGACCCAGTCTTAAAGAAGCATGCGAAAGTAAATTTTGAAAAGACAAAAGATATTAAACGCAAAGCAAATCGTACATTTTCTACTCCTGACTTACTGTAACGTTTTACATTGGCAGCACTTAGTTCAATTGATTAATGACACTGACCCCAGCATTTTGGCAAATTACTTGCTCTGGAGATTTGTGAGGCACAGGGTCAACAACCTTGATGACAGATTTCAATCTGCGAAACAACAGTGAGTAAATCTTTATCTTGACCTTACTACTTAAAAACTTTCGGTGCCGAGTTTCAGGCTGCGTTTATGAATAAAAATAACCAATTCGATCATGCTCCAGATTCTACTTCATCCTATTTGGGCGAGAGCAGGCGCCACCAAGATGGAAGAACTGCGTTTCACAGGTCAACTCCAACATGGGGATGGCATTAGGTTCAATGTTCGTGAGGAAATACTTTGACGAAATGAGCAAAAACGACACATTATACATGACAAGGGAAATACAGCAATCATTTAGAGAACTACTCCACATGACAGACTGGATAGATGATAAGACCAAAAAATTAGCAGCACATAAAGTAGATGCAATGATGCTTAGAATAGGATATCCTGATTTCATTTTGAACAAAAAAGAGTTAGACGACAGATATAAAGAAGTTAAGATACATCCGGACAAATATTTCGAGAACATTCTAAACATACTCCAACATCTAACGAAGATGGAACAATCGCGGTAAGTTGCATTAAAAGCCATAAAATGTAATCCCTTCCGTATGATGCAGAAAGTGCATTGGTATCAAATGTCTAGTTGATGTAACGTGCTACTAGTTTAGTGAGGCAACTCGTCTCTAAACCAGCAATGCAGGTAATCGAGTAATCAGATACGTGCCTGTGTTAGTAATATCTACAAGTGTATCGTATACTCTTCGTATTTATGAGGACTGACTCAATCTGTTTTAATGTCAGTGTAGCATTTCATTAAATCAAAACAAACGAGATGTTTTTTGTCTTAAATCGAACTCGAGTGATGTAGGTTAATTTTTTGCTCTGAGTCTAAATCCTAAGAATTCGGGCTATTTTTCAGATGTGTCGTTTCAAACTTAACGTGTAATAAGGTCTTAGGACGCCTCTTCTTATTTCGAACGAGGCAGGCTTTTTGAAAAAACCGACATGTGTCCTAGGACTAAAAATTATAATTGATGTGACATCAAAAAATGCTCACTGTGCCCACGTGAAGAATTACAGCACACTTCCTCTTACAGGGAAGAGGCCATTGCCCCAGCAATCCGAACGTTAAATGCTATGCAAAGGTACAAATTCCATTCACTATTTTCCAGTATTGGCCAACCGGTCAACAAGACGCTATGGAACACTGCCCCAGCTGTGGTCAACGCCTATTACAGCCGCAATAAGAACCAAATCATGTTCCCAGCAGGCATCCTGCAGCCTCCCTTCTACCACAGGCACTTCCCCAGGTCTCTGAACTACGGCGGCATTGGAGTTGTTATAGGTGATGTATATTTAGTAATTTATTACTTTCTAGAATCTAGAACAATTGCGGAACAAATCTACTATAATTCTGCTTTTGCTTTTAAGTACAAAAGATATTGAGCACAACAGCAATGATTTATATAGTCTCTTGCTTTTGAAAATGGTGTAGCTAAAAATATTTTTTCCTACGGTTTAACTTCCCTGACAGGTATCCTACAGGAACCATGCTATTTTCCGGGATAAAAAGAAACCTAGTCGGCGATTGTATAAGCCCTAGCTTCCTATGCGTGAATGAAGACGTAGTAAAATAGCTCAGGATAACCACACTATTTATAAAGTCTTTAGCTTTCTTTTGTACCTATTTGTGCATCCATAAAGTCTCATTCCGCCAGGTCACGAAATAACCCACGGCTTCGACGACAAAGGCCGACTGTTCGACTGCGACGGCAACCTTCATCGCTGGTGGTCAGACTCAGCTATAGAAGCCTTCCATCGTCGAGCGCAGTGCCTCATCGATCAGTACGGACGTTATGTGGTGCCTGAGGTCAATATGAAACTAGATGGTGTTAATACTCAGGTGAGATTTAAGCTTGGTGAACGAGTAAGCCCACGTTTACACCTGCAACCAAGTTACATTACATTGCGGGCTACTGAGGACTAAAAAGATCAATCGCTCAGTCGTGGCAGGCGATGTAAATAAACTTGCATACGAGTTGCTTGCAGGTGGAAACGCGGTTTATTATTTGCCGACAATGATTATAATATTGCTATCTCATCAATATTTTCGATTTGAGTTTCATCAAACTAGTTGACTTTTGAGTTCCCAGCTCGTCCAATGTTATTAGGTTGTTCCATTGAAAATTCTCAGCTTCCTGATGTCTGGATTTGTGCCTGGTTAACGAGCATTGCATGGGACTTAAACTTATCTGGTGAAATATGGTTATTCTCTGCCAAACTCTTACGGAAAAGCAGTCATGAAGTTATGTTAACCATCTGATCTCCAGGGCGAAAACATAGCCGACAACGGTGGCGTGAAGCAGGCGTTTCGCGCGTACCTGCACTGGGTACAGCGACACGGCGTCAAGGGTGAGACGCTGCCGGGACTCAACCACACTCATACGCAGCTGTTCTTCCTCAACTTTGCACAGGTGTCAAAACCGTACCTATATATCCTGATTTACTTACATTAATCCCTTTTAAATTTTTTAAACTCAAGGTCTTGTCTTGTCTTGGACACGGAATTGCGTGAACAAGTTCATGCAAATTGTATGTAAGATTTTTTTTCCGTTCCTGGCCCGGGAATATGTGATGTGAAAAGCGCCTTTTCTCACAGCTTGGCAGTAATTTTTAATTATTTTAATATTAAGGAAAACAACTCGACCCTTCAGGAAAGACTGGCGTTATGTTAAAGACTGACAATAATTTCAAAAACCAAGAGACCTTTTTTAAGATTTATAAACTAAGCTATGAAGAGACGCTTTGATTCCCCAATAGTATTGTAACTATCAGTCATGAATCGGACACTCAAACATAACATAACCTTAACTATATCAATGTTGGAATCGAACGATACGTATGTCGCATCCAATAGACTTAATGAACCGTTTAATCAGCCGTTTAATCAGCAGTATTCAGCAGCCTAAATGACATTCAGACTATGCGTCTAATACCCCATTTAAATAAAAGCTAAATGCAATGCAATGCATGCTAAATAAACGGCTGATTAAGCCAGTTCGCTGCGACATGTATAAAGTTAATGACGCCATAAAATTCCACATATTTCTAGGTGTGGTGCGGCGCGATGCGTCCAGAAGCGATGCGCAACAAGCTGAAGACGGCCGTGCACTCCCCGGGCCGGTTCCGAGTCATCGGCACGCTCTCCAACTCGCACGACTTCGCGCGGGAGTTCCAGTGCCCGCCCGGCTCGCCCATGAACCCCACACACAAGTGCACTGTTTGGTGACACTAGCAGTTAGCCTTGGCAACAGAATTTCATAAGTAAGGGCATCCCTAACAAAGTTTTCTCATAAGAATATCTACATATCTATACTAATATTATAAATAAAGAGAGAGTACGAGAGAGTAATTTTGTGAGTTTATGTAGGTACATGTGGAGTGTAATTTCCGGATCTTGCACCTAAATTGTTTAACCATTTGAAAGGTTTCAGCTGAACATAATTATATTATATATAACCCAGGCAAAACTGGGGGGCTGTTAGCCAACTATATTCGTATTCACAGGAAATTCATCTTCCTTCGATACTCCTCCAATTAATTAAAATAAAAGCACATACTTTCTGTGCATCTTGCACAGAAAGTATGTGCTTTTTATAATGATGCGCAATTAAAATCTAATTCCACCGCAGTCGAGTAACCTCGAACCCTGTCTGTACTGCTATGAAAGCTGCTTGCAGTAACTTAAGACTACCGTAAACAAGACCTGCCTGTCCTTTTTCATTATAACTCCGTTTCCGTAGTGCGGACCAGTCCTTACGGTAGGAAACATCTTCGCCTTAGTTTGCCGCGATGTCATCTCGAAATGATTATTTAGCCCATTTCACATTTTATTGCCACAGACATGTATTTCCCAATCCCACTTGAGTTTAGCAGCTTCTTTTTATTTTGTCTTCGTGTGAGTACAACTATTATTTAATACTAGCTTTTGCCCGCGACTTCGTACGCGCATATCCCATTTTTTTCCGATTCCATAGGTATTTCGGGAAATCCTCTCTTAGTGCCCCCCTACACTCCCCAAGGAACCTACATGCCAAACAGCTATCTACGACCAGTTGTTTGGGCTGTGCGTTGTCTGTCAGTCAGTAACGGAAGATGTTTATATATATATTGATTGATAACTCATTCCCAATTTAAATCTAGCCGCCAGCGCTAGTGATCAAGGCGAATAATTGCAAATCACTCGGATGTATAAAAAAAAAATATCATTGAATTAAAAGTCATCCTGTATACAGACAGATACTAAAATATCAACAGGTGATTATCAGACATTTTGTCTCAAATTCCATGTCATCATACATTTATAAACATACACTCTAGATAAGAGTTTGTTTTGGTCAATCATTGCATCCGGGAGTTGAACGTTGAACGAAAACCCATACTGTAATGCTAAGTCATTGTATCACCGTTTCACCTTATCTGCTGGTATTAAGTATGTGAAATATTTTTTATCTTCGTTAATTTGCGATAAACGTTAAATGACATTTAATTTGTAAGCTGGTTAAAATATTTAATTTACTTAATTTTTTTCATCAATTTGGAGTCGGAGATCTGTCTTTGAATTCCACGTATTACGAAATAATCTGAATCCTTACTAATACTATAAACGCGAAAGTTAGTATTTATTTGGGATGATACGAGTAGGATGCTTTTTATTCCGGGAGTGTGTTCCCTTGGCATGATTTGGGCCGAGCCGCGGGTGGCAGCTAAGTCATAATATAAAGATCATGTTAATCCATGACGCAAAAGAACATCGATATGTTTGTAAAAACTAGAAATAGTAACAAAGGAGATTGTGATATTAATATTTTTAGTCATTTGTATTTTCTTACTAAAGTTTAGTATTAATTTTAGTACATAATTGTACATTTTCTAGATCAGTATTTATATGTAAGTACTTTTATAATAATAGGTTTTAGCTTTTGGATTAAAAGATTTCAATATATCGGTTGTAGTTTTAATTTCTAAACCTGTCAATTACCTACAAATAAACAATTATAAATAAACAAAAAATATTATAATTTGTGTCTCATAATTATGAGACACAAATTATAATATTTTTTGTTCATTTAAAGTAACTTAATTTATTTTAAACTTTTGAACATCTTTACATTTTTAAAATAAAATATTATAGTGACTAGTTGTCCATTCGCAAAAAATAGATTCTTATGGAGAAGAACGAACTAGAAACTCTATAGTTACTCTACTCAAACAAAAGTTTTACAATATTTTGTATACATTAATCAATTGATTACGTGATGATTACATGTGAGGACGATAAACATAATGTGAGGAGGAAAATAACAGTTGTATAGGTACTACAAATAGGTACAGAGTAATACTAGCAGAGGTAAAGGGACGTAGTTGGTACTCACATATTTACTTACAAATTTAGCAACCATTGATTTATATTGACCAACTAATTCGATTTTTTTTTCTTGTTTCTGATTGACTAAGTAAGACCTAATTAGTTCCAAGTCATTACGTCTAATCAAGCTTATCTACTTAATTTTGTGAGAAGGACTTTGTGGTCTACAAAATCAAACGCCTTCGACACATCCATGAATAATATTGTAACCGGTATTGTATTGTCAATACCTATTTGAAATAATTTCATTGACTAATTCATAGAAGGCCATATTAATTTAGTTTTCCTTTTCTGAAATCATAGTATTCTTTGATTAAAATATTGTTTTTTCTAGGACTGAGAATACGCTGTTTTAAATAACCTTTTCAATTATTTTTCAAAACACTGGGACAAGCGTCACGTAGTTTTTCATATTTGAATCGTTAGTATTATACTAACGATTCAAATATGAAAAACTAAGCAAAATGTGTATACCTTAGAAGACCAGTGCAAGTGTTTTCGACACTGGCCTCAATTGCGGCAGTAAGACCCCTCTTTGGGGAGTGGCTGGAGAGGCACCACGACGTCCTCACCTTCCGCCTGACGCAGGTACTCACCGGACACGGCTGTTTTGGGAGGTACCTGTTTCGGATTAAGCGGGAGGACACGCCTGGTTGTCAGCACTGTGGTGATCGCCCGGAGGACACGGTGGAGCACACGGTAGAGGTCTGCCCTGCTTGGGCGGAGCATCGCCGTGTCCTCGTCGAAGCGATCAGCGGCGGCGACCTCTCACGCCCGGCCCTGGTTAAATCCATGGTCCGGAGCGAGGAGGCTTGGGAAGCGGTCACCTCCTTCTGCGAAGCAGTAATGCTAGCAAAGAAGGATGCGGGCCGCACGAGGGAAAGACAAGGCCTTCGTCCCAACCGCCGCTACAGAAGAAGACGCCCGGGGCGTCGGGAGTCACAGGGCGATCCCCGCCGCGTCCACCGTAGGCGCGGGCCTGCGGACGGCGAGCGTTGGGTGGCTCGCTGTCCGGTCACAACCAAGCCCGGGTCGATGGCTCGTTATGTTCCACGCGCGCCTCAAAGAGATGTCAGCATAGGAGACGGGGTCCGGTAGGGCCAGAGCCTGCAAGGGTTTCGAAAAGAAATGGATTTTCCTAAGTATGTGTCGCTCTCTACATATTCTAAGCTATGTGATTTTTTAATACGTATAGGCGTTTGTCGGTCGTTAGTCATCACCTTTGTTTTTTGTTGTATTTATGTGTAGTCCTATTCTGTTACTTATTTGACATAGTTCTGATATCATTTCTTCTAGTTGTTTTGATGATCTCGAGAAGAGTAATATGTCATCAGCGAATCTGAGGATACTCAAGGATTTTCCATTTATGTTCATACCTGTATGTTGCCAATGTAGGTCTTTAATTAAATACTGTAAAACAGATGTAAAAGTTGTAGGTAAAAGCGGACCCTCTGTTTCACACCTCTACAAATTTCTATTATTGGCCCAAGTCTGTCGAACTTTACGAGTAAAGCTCGACAATAGAATAATACTTATGCTTTTGCTGTAAATGTCTTTCAGGAAGTTTCTATAGATTTCTGGGACATTTTGGCTTTTTAGCGCTCGCCATAGACTGTTATGTGAGACAGAGTCGAAAGCTTTCGCGTAGTCGATTAAGGCTAGATATAGATGCTGTTGAAGTTCCTGGTTTTTTCAATGACTTGTTTGTTCCAAAGTATGGATATGTTATGTATCGATTGTACAAAAGCCTTTTACAACGCACAATACTAAAATGCAAAATGATGTCATAACGTTGACAAAAGTAACGTCACGCGAACTGCGAAGAGTCGGCGATTATACCTAAAATTTGTATGTTTTGAGATTAGCTAATGCAAGTCACTTATACACGGTACTTCCTAATGCTGATTACCTACTATATAAACTTAGGAGACAACCAACAGTCAGTCGCTTGTCAGTTAAAGAGAAGACATCATGCCTAAAGCACGGAAATACGTGGTCATCAATGAATTCAAGGGTTTACCCAAACCTGAGGATTTTAAAATTGTGGAGTACGAGTTACCGCCGATTAAGAATGGAGAAATCCTCGTTAAAGTTGAGTGGGTGAGCGTGGACCCATACTTGCGGTTTTATAGTTCCCCAGAGAAGTACGACCAACTCGGCCTCCAGGTCGGTTTAGTGCAGGACTCGAAGGACCCTCGCTTCCCGGTCGGAACAAGAGTCGTCTCCCATAAAGGCTGGTGTGACTACTGCATCATCGACACGAGTGAAGTCGATAGCAATGCTGGGAAAATTTACAAGGTGCCAAACATGAATGGACTGTCTAATTCATTGGCGGTTGGTGCCGTCGGAATGCCAGGTGCTACTGCTTACTTTGGATTCCTGGAACACTGCAAACCCAAAGCTGGCGAAACAGTGGTAGTCACTGGCGCTGCTGGGGCAGTGGGCTCCCTCGTTGGACAGATTGCGAAGATCAAGGGCTGCAAGGTCATCGGTTTTGCTGGTTCTGAAGACAAAGTGAAGTGGCTCGAGTCCATCGGTTTTGACAAGGCGATAAACTATAAGACTGCTGACGTCGTGGCTGCATTAAAGGAAGCTGCACCTGAAGGTGTTGACAGTTATTTCGACAACGTTGGAGGGGAACTCAGCAGTGTTATTATGAACCAGATGAATCGAAACGGACGTGTCGTCGTCATTGGGAGCATAAGTTCTTACCACGCAGACCCAAAAAATATGCCAAAAGCGGCTATCTTACAGCCGACCATATTGTCTCATCGATTAACCGTCACAGGTTATGTAATATGGGATTCTCGAGACCGTTTTCCCGAAGCGTATGATCAACTTCTTAAATGGATTCACAGTGGACAGCTGAAGCCTCGAGAACACATCACTGAAGGGTTTAACAAGATCCCGGAAGCTTTTATAGGAATGCTGCTAGGTGAAAATATCGGCAAAGCAGTTGTGAAATTGTAGGTAATCATATTATTAATAATGCGTGTAAGGGACGGAAACCTCATGAAAGCCGAAGATAAAATAAAGTACCTATGAGTAGCGAAAGTGCCTGCGTGTAGTTTACAAGGTTATCGTCATGTGTGATGTGGACTCGGTGTTCATTGTACCGATTGTCGTGACAGCCAATAGCCAAATAGCCACGAGCCATGACTTACACCTGAAGATGGTCTTTTTAAGCAGCTGGATCAAGTGTTAAATTCATAAACAGGTATTTCTGGACACAGAAAGTTTCGTATCTGACCGCTGATAGCTTGTACCCTGGGCCGTATAACAGCAGTCATTTTTTTTATTTTATTATTTTAATGGCCTGTTTTACCACATACGATTAAGTTCCCGTTAATTTACTTGGCAGATTCCATACAAATTATGTTCCACTTTCGGATTTATTCGGTGATAGTGGCTATTCGGAGGTCGTGAAACAGGCCCCAAGTATAATATAGGTATGATACGTAAAAATAATATAGTATGTACATTCAAGTCTAAATTGTAATAGAATATTAATGAGCGTGCTTACCTGCAATAAATGTGCTTTATTTATTTATTTTATTATTTTATTTTATAATAAGAACAATGAAAAAAAAAAATATCATCACCTTAATATTCTCCATACAAAAACAGCCCAAATCAGATATTATGAGCTATCAAGGCTCGTAGGTACTTACCGTTCCTTAGAAACTATCTGACTGACTAACTTTTTTCAAGGTGTCTTTTCATGTTGATACAAATGCTAAAATGGAATAAAACAATTACAAATACTTAGATAATGCTTATCTGATGACCTGATCAGCCTCCTGTCATATCAAATAGGGTTACCATCACCAAACTTGCCGACACCGGATAAAATCTTAAAAACCCCGGACATTTGGGTGAAATTGCATATTTACCCCGGACATATCTGAAAAAAAAAACGTCGTTTTAAATAATAAAACAGTAAAATAATAATCTGTTACAGTTTATTTGCAATGTAAACTACAGCGTCGGCTATTTTGCAGCGCCGGAGTTAGCTTATAAGCGGCTTACGATTACTAATGATTTTAACTAAGTTTAGTTTTATTTGTTGCTTATCATTTTAATTTTCAATGAATCGAGTTTCCCTTTACACAAAAAGTTTCCGGGTTTTACCAGGACAACTTTTATAAACCCCGCCCGGACGTTCACCGAACGCCCTCCAAAATAAAACAAATCCGGGGACACCCTGACGGATGGCAACCCTACATGAAATGCATCTGACATCATTGAATACAAAATCTGAATTCATGTCAGCTCACATGTCCCAAGTATTTGTTTATTTAATGATACCAATACCTACTTTATAGATATCATTAATCAAATACTGGTTACTTACGCCTATTTTATACTTTATTGTTATCGTGCTTCAGAAAATTCTTTACAACAAGGAAACTAAAAACTAAAAGCATATAATACTTCCTAGAGGGGGAGCTGGCACGGTTTAGGTTAGCAGGTTAGGTGCGGGTTGCTGAGAAGAACTCGTGAATATATTTTATTAGTTTAAGATTCCTAACTTAAACTAATAAGAAGATCACGTTAAAAACTGATCACAAAGCTCCTGCTCTGAGATCAGTTTTTAACGTGATCTTCAGAGCTGTTGATTTTGATACAATTGGGAGCGGCTTAACGCACACTCACATAAATGTGCAAATCGAAGACGAAGACGACTACCGACGAAGTGGGCTACCCAAAATCCTGACGACTGATAACTCCAATTCGAACAATTTGTAAAAGGATGTACAGGAGAATAAAAAAAATTCTGCGCAATAGTGCATACATGTCGTGATGAGGAACTTGCGGCTAAATAATAACAGGCAGCCGCAAGTTTCGAACTTCAAAGTTAAGAACCACTTGCCAAAGTCGGTCCGTGGATGGGTGACCATCCATTACATACTGAGTTTCCTCCGTACCTAGCAGTTAAGCACGTTAAACCTAAGACGAAATACGTAAAATTCCGACTGTCATTTGAATATTCTTGACAGTCGGTACGGGTAATCTTAACCCAGGATATCTGACACCTGTGTTGCCAAGAAATATCGTATTACCCAGTTACTAGGTTGTGGAGAACAGATCGGCAGTCGCTCCACGTAAAATACTAGTTGTGAACTGCATCCCGCTAAACTGGAAGCCAACCCGAGGGAGGAAAGGCTTGGCCGATATAGTGTTAAATGTCCTGATAGTAAATTTACTCATATCTCATAGAGTCACGGCATGATGGAGTCGTTTGAGGGCCCGAACAGATCATAATTTTATAATTTTCCCAAAATTCACACTCCCAGGATTTATTATTGTTCGGATTTTAAGCTGGTATTCAGAAGTTTCAAAATATCAAACGCTTTGAAAGTTATTATTCAAACATTAGTAGCTGAATTAGAATATCATTGAGGTACGCCATAATAATCAAAATTTTACCATGACACTGAGAAAACAAATTATTTCAAAAACATACCTACTCATCAAGTGAAGCTACTAATTTTTGAAAAAATATTCTCGGGGTCGTCTCAGCAAGCCGCACCTACTCAGCTATCAACTTTTCGCCTGAAAAACCCCTTATATTTTTGAGAGACCTATCAAACGATTACCCACAAAATGGGGTAGATGACTAAAAAAAATCTTCCCTCCTTCACCTTTATGGGAGGTACCGTAAAAAAATATTTTTTTCAGTTTTTGCTTTACAACGAGTTTTGTACTGATTACAAAAATATATGTATATATATATGCCAAATTACAGCTTCGCAGCATCAATAGTCTTTGATTAAAACCGCGGACGGCCGAACAGGCATGGCGAAACTTAAGGATTCCTTGTAACCGTACCTTTTTCAAATGGGTAGGTTGTAATAGGGAATAGGGATCTAGCCGCAGTGCAGTTCGTGAAACCTCCTGGCTCGACCTTGTCTGCCTGCAACGCGTTGCCTGTGGAGTTTACCACGTCCCGCTTAGGTCAAAACTGAAGCTACCCGAGTTTTTTTTGTGAGTGGCCTCTCACAATTCAACCTAGGAGGTTGTCGACTGCTTAGCCGGACTTGCCTGCTGAATATAAATATTAAAGCCTCCAGCCAGGGCTTATTAAAAAAACCTACAAACTAAGCGACGACACGCTAAGGGCACCCCCTGTAGGGTACGGGCCTCGGCTTAGGCACAGTAGATAAATATACAGTAGGTTATCTAAGGCCGCCCGCCGAGTTATTAGCCTACTCTTGCGTTGATACCCAGGGTTGTCACTTTTACTTTTAGTTAATATTTTCGAACAAGCAGCACTTGATCTAAATTTATAAAATAAAAAGCATATTATGATTGAATATTTTACCAATTTATAAATTTAGTAAAAATAAAAAGCTTTTATTCACATAACATTTATTATACTAAGTTACAAATTTGATACCGAGAAAATTTTTCTCCTGTTTCTGCACGTCCGGAACGCTTTATTATTATTTATTAATTATTGTGAAATTGTCCTTATTACAACTATACCTACGCGAAAAATATGTTTACCAAAACGATGTTTCGTACTCAATCCTCTATTTTATAGTAAAACTAGACTTCTTAAAATAAACTTTAGCTCTAAACATAGTATTCAGAAAAATGCGACTCGGCTACGCTCTTAATAAAGCAAATAAACTGTGAAATAAACAAAACAATACCATATTTTCTAATAATATTTAAGTATAAGTAGGTACTTACATTTCTGGTTGAGTAGGAAGTATGAAGAATGATAAGTCCGGGTTTGCGAAATCATTATTGAGGCACCCGAAAACACTACAATATTTTTTTCCTCTTTTTGAAGTCATGATACTCGTAATTTACGACAAGTGTCCGCCGCCCGCGCCGGCAAGAGTTGACGAACGCAAGCGGTCATGTAGCGTACGCGCGTGCTCACAGTCGCGCTGCACAGCCCGCACTGCCGCCACCTTATTATTCCATATATTATGCTAGCGTGTGCGTGAAATCGCGTGCCGACATGGCGCGCGGCGCGCACGCACACATTCAAACCGAGAGCGGCACGTTTGTATGAAGATGTTTTACTGTATATTTATCTACTGTGGCTTAGGGCATCGCTGGGGGAGGACAGCTAAATAGGGACGGGCTGGACTGAACTGGGATTATCATTATTTAAGGGCGAGTTTAAGACTGTAGTCTCAGCGGCGCAGGCTGGCTCGGGAAAGAGTCGGGGCGGAAGCTACACGAACTTTTGGACGCCAGTTTTATACATTTTGTATCGCTCGCGGTGGTGCTATGGCACCTCGTCGTCGTCGTGCTGTTACGTGGCGTCGCGTCGGTTGATCTAACAAACGCGACCACTCCTGCTCGAATCGATCAATGTGCTAGCAGCACATTTCGCGGTCAAATTAGACCAAAAATAGGGGTAAGGTTCGCACAGAGCTAAAAATTGGTGGTATTTATAATGGTGTTCCGAACATTCGTTCGGAACACCATTATAAATGAAATGTGAAAAGTCCCCATCAGTTCTCATCTGCAAAAAAAATTGTAAAGTCAAAGTTCGCGATACATTTTTTTTTCCTTTTACCGCCAATCGGTACTTTTATCATAAAAATAGATCAGACAAAAATTTTTGAAGAATAAACTATAAAATTGTCTTAAGACTTTTCGTATGAGTTTTTCAGAGTTGTCCTATTTTGCTGTCATAATAAAAAAAAAGTAGCATGTAAAATCGACGGACAAACTTAACTTTGTTGGTAAAAAAATGTTCTCCCGAAAATATAACTTTGTAATCGTAAAAAAAAAAATATATGATAAAACTATAAATTCCCAATTTTCGGCGAATATGCGAATTATAGTAACCTAGAATGTATATTTTAATCGGGCTATAAGGAGTAGGTAATCACAAAATTAACACACCGGACAATGGTAAATTTAGCCCTAAATTCGACGTGCTGTGCGCAATAACAGCGCCATTCGCGCCGGCCACATCGGTACATACCTATAATACACAGCCAAGAAATGGCGTGGATTTTATTTTTATTTTATTTTATTTATTTAAGGAAAAACAAACAGTAGCACAATAACAACTAGTCATAATATCTTAAATATTACATTTTAAAACAATTATGCTACCCACTACGTTCTCCACAGATTACAATAAAAAGTATTTAAAAACTAGCTTAGACACAGATACAGTACCTATAAAACGGTCATTCTGGATTTTAATTTAAATATATATATAAAGGAAAAAATAAATTTAAGGTATGTTTGTGTGCGTACATTATTAATCATTACCCACGTTGTATAGCATTTTGCTGATCTTTTAGAGTTGCTTGGATTTGCTTCTTGAATGCATTTTTACTAAGAAAAAGAATGTCGATTGAATTAAACTCATTATTATATGTCTCAACCAAACGATGAAGTGGTGAACGCGAGCCAGCGTTAGATTTACAGAGGCTAGTAGCAAATAGACGTCGAGTGCGTACCTCACGTACATGAACTGTTCGAGGAACCAGGTAACACAGACTCCTAACTAAGTCCGGACAATCAAAATGATTA